>JARFOC010029928.1:0-30927 GCA_031763485.1 Osmoderma eremita
TTATAACTACTCTTCAAAACGATTCTGTGAATTTATAGAAGGATTGTTACTTTCGTAACGTGTTACTTTTGTCCCCGATCTCCCCTACAATCGACGCAATTTTCGAAGTAAAAGATTTTTCTACGCAGGAGTTAATAATTCTATATCCATGACATTCAAACGACAAACGTTTGGCACATTCATGGGTTCTCCTATCACTCCTATTATATTAAACCACTTAATTGACAATGTCATCCCCCCAATTGACGAAAGTGGTTAAGTGTGTCAGATTAGCAAATATTCGTAATTTCGAAACCGGGTTCAAATCTCACACGAAGCACAAAAATAGCAAAATTGGTTTTCGGATACATTTGCCATATAAGTCGCAAAAATGATTTTGACAAGAAACAGCTTTTATCAGAGCTACCCTGATGACGGAAATAGACGAATTACCGAAACGTCGGACCACCTAAATCCAACAAACTATGGAAATATAGCCCAAACAAAGACAACTCAATCAAATGTCATTATTGCCATTTCATCTTCCTTTTATTTAAAAATATGTTGACAACATTATTTGTGCTGTGCCTGAGGATTCCATTCAGATTGGCTTAGATGTTTTAATGGGAAGGCGGTGTACTGTTTCTGAACACTAAAGCAGTAGGAACCACAGGCAACAGGGTTATTTTATGTTAGTATTGTACACCTATATCATCGAGTAGGTTTTTTCAACCATCCAAATAAGCAGATGCTCAACACTGTTATCGCCATGAAAAATAGAGTCACTCATATCAGCAGCTCAGATTTTTTTTAAATACGGACTTAAAAATATATTTTGATTTGTTTGCTATCATTTAGTGTTAACACTTCTAATTTCTTTATGCTGAAATTAATTACACCTATAAGAAAATTCCATATATAAAAGGTCTAACAGATAAAATAATATCATTTTTAACGCTTTTCCAATTTAATGATACCTAAACACAACAACATTACAATCAAGCAAATATTTAGCAATGTTAAAGATAAAATTCCTGTTGCTGTAAAAATAAATTCCATATACAACGTGTCGAACGAGTTCGTACAGTGGTTCCTTAGACAAAAATAAGAAAAAAATTTCGATTTCGGTGATATGTCATACATTATCGGAATCGAAGAGCTCCTTTTGATAAAACTCAGATTGCCAAATTCCATTTTACTCTACAAATCCAGAGTATGTTGACATGGGTTTCCCATACGGATAACGATGGTTGCCTATAGCTGCTCCTTACCTAAATAGTTATCCGAACCGAAGAACTCTTAGTGACAAAACTATCCAGAACTATTTCCACTCGCTTAGAAAGAGAAGACGAATACCCAGACGAAACAGCGAACCTGAAGTACCTCGCAGGGATAATGTTGATGCTCTCCTACTAAAAGTCGAACAGAGTCAACGAATAAGTCTCCGCAGAATCGCAGCAGTAATAGGACAGTCAAAGTCATCCATACATATTACTCTGCATAAAAATGGCTTGCACTCGAACAATCTTCAGTCAGTCTATCCTAATGATCCTAATGATTATGCCTCTATGCAAATCTTTTGTGTATGAATTTTGAAAAATGAAGATTTGCTTCGGATTACACTTTTCTGTGACGAAGCGACTCTCACCAGTGAGGAAATCACTATTTTCCACAGACATGTATGGGATCTTGAATAACCACATGTAACTCTGTAAAACCATTGCCCACACAGTTTTTCTATGAATGCGTGAGAGCGACTGATTGGTAACGTTCTTCTTGTGCCAAATATCTTCAAGGAAAATCTTGCGTTGTATAAAGACCACCTTCCGTTACTGTTTGAAGACGTCCCTCTGAATGCATGTCAGCAAGTGTGGTATGAACTGGACGGAATCCCTACGCATCAGGGACGAGTTGATTCATTGAACGTAACTTTGTCAAATCGATGGATAGCACGGAACGGTCCCGTGCACTGGTTCGTCCGAGTTTAACCGTATATGTATGTGTGTGTGAAATAGTACTATGGATATTTACTCATGGATCCATATAGAGACGTTTCACCAGGGTAAAATTACTGGTTATAAACGAGCAAGGCTTTGATGCCGTACTAAGATGGAAAATGTGGCTAAGAAGAAGAGCCGAATTACGTGTGGCTGTTCGTTCTTCAAATTTTCCATGTAGCTACGCAGTCGCCACGTCAGTCTACCGAATTAACCTTCCGAACCTGGCTGCCGAAGAAGCTAATATTTCTATTCGAGCTAAACCGGGCAGGCGAAAGACCTGAGTTCTAGACATCAACCATACTGATATTTGTGGACCCATGCGATTGGAATCGAGCACCAAGCCAAACCATTTTATGGAATTTATCAATGATCATTCCCATTATTCTATGGTTTACTTCATCAGATCCAGTGACGAAGTTACCAAGAAGACGAAGGATTATCTTACAATGGCCGAAAACCAAAAGTGCAAGTCAGACAAAGGTACAAAGTTCGTCAACATAGAATTCGATTCTGAAATTCCATGGTATCGTACGTCGTTTGACCAGTCCATATCGCTTAGAGCAAAACGGCATTACTAAGAGGAAAAATAATCTCCCGATACGAAATATTTTTTACTACAAGCTGGTATACGAGAATACTTTTGGGCGGAGGCCCTAGATATAGCTAACTACACCAGAAATCGATGTCTTTCCAAATTCTGAACGGCCGTACACACCCTACGAGTTATGAACAGACACGAAGCCGGGAGTTAGTTCGGTAGTCAGGTATTTATCATGAATACGAAGACTGAACGAGCAAAATTTTATCCTGGAGTTAGAGAATAAATTCTTGTAGGGTACCCGGCGCAATCAAAAGAACATAGGATGTGGTTAGCAGATAGAAGGGAAATAGAAACCACGATGTTAAATTTATGGAAAACACTGAATGTCAACAAGAGATATCCAAGGATTTTATCTTGTTAGATGTTATAGAGGAATCTTAAGAAAAGCACCCTACATCCACGACGATATTATAAAAGAGTAATATGCACCTACTGACGAAGGTTTAGAGCAAGTTGAACTTGGTAGACTGAGAATTTAAAGGGCCAGTTCCAGGGGAAGACGTCAAAAGATATATTACATGGGAATCGAGGCAGAAGAGTCGTGTGATATTGACTTATTTAAGTCTGTTTTTGTTGCAGAGATTCTCCTAAAGCAAACTATCACAAGTTCAGAGGCAGGCGAGTGATTAAACGCTACGGCTGAAGAGATTAAATCGAAAAATGATATATGTACGATGGTCCCAAGGTCGACAGATGAGCAGGTTATCGAAAGCCGCATCGATGAAATAAATATATATTTTGAAATGTAACGGTCAAGCCGTAACGATATCAGTTGTTACAAACAAATATTAACAACAACTCATTATTTAAAATGATATGACTCGCCGATATATTCTTAGTTTTATAGCAAAATTTATTAAAATCCTTCGTTAAGGATATCTTGTAAATTCTTCCACTACCCTAGAGTATCTGAACTGTAGCATTTTTCTTTGAAAAGTAAATAGCAAGTGATACTAGCTTTAAAATGTTTATATATTCTGCCGCCACGGGTTTCAGTCAAATATGGAGCACCTTTTTTTAGATAGAACCATCAACACCATTTTTTTTTCTTCGCAGATTTTTAACACTATGTTCCACTGGACGACTTCTCATAGAAATCAGCATACACAGCGCATTTCATCGCACATCACTTGGAAGTATTAGTGGTTTACCTCCTGCTTGGCAAATATTTAAGCTGTAAACCGTACCGTATTCTTCACTTTGATGGCAAGAAATCTATAGATAAATTAATTGGTTTAGAAAATAATTTATATTACTTTTAAAGAGGAGAGCTACTTCAATTTATTGATTAAAATTTTAAAAAATCGCGATTTTTTAAATAAAAATCGCTTTTCGCCCATACCTTCTGATATATATTCTGCATACGTTACTGTTAACTTGGTATAAGAATCACAATCAAATTGCTTCTTGTTAAGTTTAATCATAGTTTATAATATAAGAACTTGTATGTAGGTATTGTTTTCCATTTGACCATCAGAACTTTTGATTCCTCCTTGGAAATTTTATTATTCTTCGCAAAAAAAAAATAACGTGCGAATCAAAGCGAGACCGCTCGATAAATTTGCATGAGTGCACACTTGCAGGGTGATGTATAGACGTATATCGGGACACGCGAAACACTCATTACCTTGCATTTCCGTTTTGTTTCTCACGTTGCTTCCACCCCGGCCGATGCTCACGCCTTGGTTGTCCAATTTTAGTGTTAATGTTCGACATTGTTAGTGCATGGATGATTAGGATAAAGTTTCTTTTAAAGGTTTCGTTATAAAATACGAACTGTCTTGCCTGACAGGATAATGTGAATAATTCCATTTCGGTCATTATTTAAGGAATTCCTCGCCGTTAGTAATAATAGCGATAAACAAGCCTAAATTATACATAATTTCATTCCTATATTATAATGACATGCACACATAGATTTAGAAAATTCGAGGTAACTTTTTAAAAAAGGTATTTTGATTTTTTCTTTCTCTTGCTTAATTTTCCACTAACTGGATTCCGAGTAACCAACCGTACGCATCTTGAAAGCGGCGAGAAGAAAATTTGCAATTTAGGAAAATATCCGACGGAACCCCTCTCACGTATCGCTGGAACCGCTGTTCCGAAAACGCCGGGACCTGTTTCCGCCCCGTCTGACTTTCCGAACTTCGACAAGAGGAAAACTGGCAAGTATTTAATGAGTTGAGTGAATGCTTGCGTCGTTTTCTATTTGCATGTCATTCGTGCCGAAATGAACAGTCCTTGATGGGCCGCGCGGGGGTGCAGCAGATGGGGTCGAAAATTCACCGACGACTAGGCAGTTCCGACAACGCGCGGCGAACAAGAAACGACGCTCTCGGCCGGCAAAGAAAGCTAGTATACGCAACGGAGTCTGTGCTGATGCCGTGGGCTCTCGCTGTTGCGATCTTGTGCCTTCGAAAAGATTTATTGCCTCGTAGAATTGAATGGTTGTAGAGGGATGTTTAGAGGTACGTGTTTACCGCATAAATCGTTCTTTACGAGTTTGTTGATATGTATTACGATACGCGGGTACTACCGGCAAAACGTTAAGCCATTAACTGTTAATATTTCGGCAAATTAGTCCACGATCTTAATTTATTAAATGGTCTGTTTCCGCAGTTTGTGATTCATCATTAAATACTGAAATGATTCTAGAAATGTATGGGCAAATGTATGGAACAGCGTAAATATCTAAGAAGTTAATAAGGATATTGCAATAAAATTTTACACGTGAAAATTTGCAACAAGCGGCTACCATTAAAGATTAATTTAAAATATACAGATTGTTCCAAGAAGTTATCCTTTTAACGATAGTTAAATACTTTACAGAAAGCTGTTGTAGAAGTTTCCCCGTAATTAAATCAAAACTAGAACCCTTTTCCATATTAATTTCTTTTTAGAATTTCTGAAGGAGCATCTGTATTTGAAATAGATAATCGAGCGATTGCCGTATGTCATTCTCTCCCTCTACTGCTGCTTCACAGTCGATAAGCTCAAATACTTTTTGCAAATGTTTGGCAAAAACTTCTACCTTATCTCTGCATCTGACTTCTTGCAATTAACTTGCTCGATAGCGAATTGCAGTTCTTAAAAAGAAACCAATTAACGAATACAAGCACTTTAATGGAAAGTGATCATTATTCACAACGTAAAATGTACAGAATTACGTCTTAGACACTACAATATTCGGAACAATAATGAATATAATGGGAACTTAACAGTAATATACAGGTTGTCTTATAAAAAAATACGAGTCCGTGCCCCATTTATTCATAGGCCGACTTTAATAAAAAAATTGAATGGCTGGATGCAGGCTATAAAATAAGTTGATAATATTATTTACAACCCTTAAGTGTTTTGAGGTACTAGGGCCATTTTTTTCACCTTGCATAAGCTAGCTTAGTTTTGTTTACGATCACAACTAGCACAATAGGTACCTGGGAACGTAATTACGACTATTAATATGACTTTGAAGTATCTCGCGACATAACATGGGAACCTAAAAAGAACGTTCCTATTACCATATTACTACCAAAATGGGGAATAATTTCGTGGTAATATTAACGGATCTGCCTCGGTATATGGCTACAGTCGCTGAACCGTGGCAGGGTAGTTCCCGCGACCAGCAAATAGTTCATATATGTCTGATGTATATATTTCTTTCTTCCTCTTTCATCTTAGATTTTGGTTCAAGTTATTATTATTGTATATGTACACATAAAGACACTGCGTACAAAACAAACTGTTATAGAATATAAAATGAAAGCGTATAAGTATTGTAGAATGAAAAGGTTACAAAATATTAAGTTATTTATAGGTGTAAATTTAAACGAAGGTTAGTTCACTGTAAAACTTGGGAACCATACATCAAAATTTTTTATGCGCCCTTATAATTTTAATTTTTCCCTAATTTTTTTTCGAAATTTTTTTTAATTGTATAAAAATATGAACATATAATTTTAAAGTAAACATAAATTCAAATTTCTAATCTGAAATAATTTACTAGACAAGAATTTTTGAAAGTGTTGATAAAAGTATCATTGAATAAGCCTCTTTATCACTTAAAAATTTATCATTTTTATATTAATTTTATTTTCTCGATAAAAGTGGATTCCCTCAAAAATATTTACTATAAAGTAACTTAAACTGAAAAATTAAACTTGAAAGTACCTAAACGGCCAGACGGCCAGTTGTAGAAACCACGATTAAGCGACTTTAAAGTATCGCTTACTATAAAGTTCTATGCGCTACTAGTTTACCACTTTAAAGTCGCCGGAAAGTAACGACGACTTCAAAGTTTCTATTTCACTGTAAAGCCTCGCCGAAATTCTAACCTCACATTTTTTAAAGTCAAACTGACAAGTGCTAGTGAAAAATAATGAATACTTTTACTACAGGAAAATATGCTTCAAGTATTCCATTATCTTCCTTTGCTCTAAGGAATCTTAATTTTCGGTAAAAAGTTGTAGAATGGCGATAACTTTTACATACTTTACATATGACCGTTCGCTGTCATACACGTATTACTTTGAAAACGCACCAAGTAATCCCTACTTCATAGTGATTTTTAGAAGTGGTAATTCACATTGAAGTAAATTTACACCATAAAGTTATTTTTAGAAGGTGAAGGAAGCGTTATTGGAACTTGCGATCATTACTTATAAGTCGCGGACTATTAAGGAAAATTTTAAGTCTTTAACTTAATAAAAACTTCAAAATTTACTTCAAAGGAATTATTACTTAATGATCGTAGCTTGGTAATATGAATTGGTAAATATGACTATCGTAATTTACCACTAAGTCATAGAAAATTCAAAGTTATTTTATTAGTAAACGTGACGTCGCCAATACCAGTGAATTAACTTTAAAGTTATCTTACTGGAAAGTAAGAAATTGTGGTAGAAACTACGTTTCGGAGGCTTTAAATTTGGTAATTAAAGTAATTTATACAAAAAGGTAATATTTATAACTACTTCAAATAGGTTTCAGTGTCGGTTTCAGTTACTTTGGCGCTTGTTGGGATATACCATATCTATTGGAAATAGACACAAACACTTTAAATGTCTCTTATGATTAATATATTACACTATAACTTTGCCTACAAGTTATTGGATCAATTACTGGAGGTCTATTTAATCTTTTGGCGACTTTCCATAACGAATTATCTGATGCTTGTGTAGGAGTAAGGTTTTCCAAGCACTTTTTTTTAGTTTCTGGAATTTCCTTTTAAATTGTAGTCTCTGATTTCTAGTAGAAGGAAGGGTACTCTGATTTTCTTTCAGACAACCCAATGAAGTAACAAATAGGGTAGCTAGATGCTGGGTCTCACAAATCTGTTGTGCTAGACGGTAAAACGGAATGTACCCTTTTATATTGGTAGTTCTAAAAGATCATGAAATTCTGTCCTATTCCAGTGAAATCTACAGTTACCTATTAACAATAAATAGCCCCTCTGGTATTGGTAGGATAATTACAAGGACACCACCTCAACAACAGTTGTGCATTCATCTTTTTGAAGTTTTTACTCGTGACACTGTGTTTGTGATTCCCGCTTTCGTGGCGAATTCTGCCTGGACTGAATGTCCGATGTGAGTTCTCCAGAGAAATATGTACGAATTTCATAGAAAAATCGCTTTTAAATTGTTTGTCTACCACAATGTGTATTTGTGTTATGCTATTGTAATATTTTAACGTGTTAACTTCAACATCTAGTCCATAATTTTAACGATGTCAGAAACTATTTTAATATACAACATGTCGTATTGTTCAGTACTAATTGTCTTACTATCAATCACATGTCTTTTTAGTTTGTACTCTTGAAAATTGTTTTAAATGAAAACCGAAAGCTCGAGCAAAACAATAAAGCTGTGTTTTGATTGCTTTGGCTACGATTCCCAATAAATGCAAACTACGAATTCTAACCAGTATAGGCGATACTGTCCACCACTCTACTATTATAGATATCGGATGTTTTGTGGACATACGAGTTCGTTATTGACGTAATACTGAACGACTTTACAACAACATTTCACATGTCACACTTTTCTATTGAATTAAAAGCATAAATCGATATTATTCGCTAGCGATTTTAGCGAAAAGCTAGGCGATAAAAGCAATGAAGATAGTTTCTTAAATGATGATATGATTCCGATCAGTGTACCGTAAGAACAGATTTCAAAAATATGAACTAGATATGCAACATCACAAAAAAACTCTAAATTGGGAAGTATGCAATTCTAGTTGCTAACATTTTAAGCTTTTGGTCGAAATGACCTCCGTTAGTTGCAATACATAACCGACACGTTTATATCAAATTTCTTCTCGGTCGTTACGTATGTATATGTACTGTAATTTGGCGACATGCTGCACGACTTAGATCGTCTGGTCTAGATCTTGTTGATGAGTAACATAAACATTTTGTTTCAGGAATCCCTATATATACAAAATAGCTAAAAATAACTGGGAATTTTGCTAACGCAACACAACCACTTCAGTTTAGATAAGATAATGGTTCTTAAAAATATTAATTGCTTATGGATTCGTTTCTTAAAAGAGAGTATAGCGAACGTCCCTTAAATATGTCAATATTTTATTCGCATATGAGATAATATAATAATAATGATGAAAGTTATTTCCAAAAGAAACAAAGAAAATATCACAATGCACAACGCAGTTAATTTTCAATATATTTTTATGTTAAAACGTCTTTACACCTCAAGGTAAACAATACAATATTCACTCTGTGCGTGCCAAAAATCTGGCTCACGTATAACTGATGCATCGATGTCCATAAAATCAAGCAACCTCCCCTTGACTTTGTAGATATCGATGCCTTTAGTTAGAGCGAGTTTTCTATAATTTCACTTGGCTCTAATTTGCACAATAATGAACATCTGCCTTAATACCGCTTATACGGCAAGTGGGCCTCTTTATTGCCGGTAAGTAAGGCACCTTTATCGAAATTTGAATTTTGAAGTGAGAAATTATTTCCTTTAAATAATAATCCATAATAAAATCTGCTCGAAAGTGCATGAACATAACATTGTCTTCTTGGATACGCACGTATGCAAATTTTCAAATCGTTACGACATTCAGAAGTATGTAAATTGCACCAGTGGGTCTGGTGACTCCAGACATCCTCGATGCAAGTCAAGTTAATATATAAAGCTTTTTAAAAATGGTACAATTGAGCGAAAAATTGAACTGATCATGATGATTAGTTATGAGGACAGAGCTAGAACACATCAAAAAGTGTGTCAACTTCTTAAAGAAAAATACCCGGATCAGACCATAAATGAATCAACAATTAGTAGGATTGAAAGAAATTGGAAAAAAAATTTTGAAAAAGCAAATTAATAGCACTTATTTTATTGAACTTCACCGTAAACCGTACGACATTTACCGTAACTAATGCTTTTTGTTTGATACACGGGCAACTAGAGAAATTTTCCAAATTTAATGATTTTTTTAATATTTGAACTTTAACATCGTCTTTCTCAATTTTCTTTTTCAAATATAACATTGAAAATTTTGTACCGTTGAAAACGAAGTAAAAAACTCTACCAAACCAATAATAAAAATAATAGGTTGTCATTTAACAAAAAAAGTCGATGGCGTCATAACATGAAAAATAAATGACAAGAAACTGAAAGTTGGCTGAAAATATTTGCTAAAATTAAAATCGCCTACGAGATTTTTTACAAAAAATTAAAATCAAGGGAATACTGAATTTATGCCTTACTTAATTTCCACACTGTATAAATATTGGCTCGGTGTAATTTAAGAAAACATAAAAAAAAGACAATTTGAATTTAATTTATTTCATATATCATAAATTTTGTTGGAACCTTAACAGAAATTACAGAAAAAAATATATATTTTTTTCATATATAGGTCGTAAAACCGCAAACACGAAATTAACACATCATACTACATTTCGCACAGCGCCAAAAATCAATCCACAGTCTGCCCAATAATAAATGACAAAAATCGTCCATCCATACCAGTGGTGTATTGTCGGGGGGTGAGCGCCCGACAGCCGAAGAGGGTGAGGCGATCTGACGGGGCGGCTGAGAGAAAACAACCCGACTGTTGACATTGATGGATTGTATTCCGTACAAATGCCAAATTGTGAAAAGAAGAGTAGACTAACGGTGGAACGCATACCGGAGAGTTGTAGACGCGATCCGAAACTAGGGGTTAGATCAATTATCGGTGAATAATTCCGAGAGCGCAGAGAGGAACGCTCTGAAAGCTTTCGCCTTGAAAAGAGTGAGGACGATGAAGAAAAGGCGTATTTTTTTTAAAAATACGTAGCGCTAAGCTTTAGAAAAAAATATTTTTAATATTGGGGTATCCGATTTTTGATAGAATTATAACCAAAATTCTTCATTATTTAGGAGCCTCAAAATTCCATTATATAATATTTTGATTCGTGACACTTCACAAAGATTATGAACCAAAATAAATCTTAACACTTTTCCATTGTATTCACAATTGGTTATTCTATTATCGGAATTTCTGGTTATTAGCTTAGAGGGGTTTCGGGTTCTTCGGGGGATTCCCCTCTGTCTCTTCACCGATTACTCAATGAATGAACTGGGATGAACGCCTATATAAGTCACATTTTGATATTTATTATATTTTATTATTATTCAAGTGTGTTCGAATCATCTTTAACATGAGAGTCAAGATCACTTTGTCTTAGTGATTTTATCGTGGTTATTTCCTCATAAGAAAAACTCAAAAAATGAAGTATATAAAAATATATTTAAAAAAATATATAAATATACCTCTGACATCACGCAACACGTCTGATTGTATAGTTCCAGGCATTCCTCACGTACATAGAGTTTGACGTTAGATGTCTCTGGGATTTTCCTTAAAGAGATGTGCTAACGTTCGATTAACGATACGGAATATTGAACGAGCGACAGGCATCCTCCGACGTGCACTGATGAGGACTAGGTGAGTCCGAAACAGCTGTATGTACGTGAGGAATACCTGGAACTATACAATCAGACGTGTTGTGTGATCTAAGAGGTATATTTATATATTTTTTTAAATATATTTTTTACATACTTCATTTTTTGAACGTCGGCTATTGGCAGAAATCTTCTTTCTTTGATAAGAAAAGCTGCAAACTACAGAACAAAGCAGGTGCAGCTGTACGGCTTCACCATGGAAAGTGTAGATCAGTAAGCAAGGTTATCACATTCAATTCAAAGTACATAGATCAATAATGAATTCAGTAATCAAGATTATTATCGTGAAGGGTGGAAAGGGTGTTAGAAAGAGGGCATGTGTCAAAATCTTATGAAATATTGCTATCATGTGATTGATTAAATTAATTATTAACACTAGATATGTAATTGCAATATATTTATTTATTATTGGAACAACTTTTACAGTTGTTCCCATAGTGTATGACATGTTATTTAAACCAAAATTAAAATGATGACATGTTCGGTGTTCCTGTGGGTATCTTACTAATTTCACTTTACTCTTTTAATACCTCGCAAACGCTTTTGCAAGGCATTCATATATGTATATTTATATATTATATCTATTGAGTAACTCTACAGGCCATGAAAGCCTAGGGCATGTGAGTGATTCCCACATTAGAATCCATGTTCACTAATCTCTTTGCAATACAGCGCGACTATCTTTCCCCATCCTTTTCTATTGGCTGCTTTTTCTTTCTAATCCTTTAACTCTATGGTACCGAAGTTTTCAAGTATTTGATTCATCCATTTTTTTCTTGGCATGTCCTTCCTTTTCTTTCCAATTGGATTTCTGCGTAGTACTAGGTTTCCCATTCTTTCACCATCCAATCTCTCCAAATACCCCACCTTACTCTCTGTGCTTTTACTAACGATAATATATGTGGGCTTTTGTAAGGTTCTGCCAACCCCTAATTTATTCTTCTCCCCCATCCTTTCTCAGGTCATTTTGCTCCTATATACCATACTATATACAACATTTTTCTTACCCAACTTTTGAATTATTCTTCGTCAACCTGATTTAGTGTCCAAGATTCACAACCATATATGTCTTTCTGGACATATAGGTATTGGACATAATTAGTGCTTTCAGACTTCAATATTTTCTGTTACCTTTCGCTATCCTGGCCTGTATTTACTGCTCTTCGTGCCCTTTTCTTCAATTATAACTCCTAGACAGCAGAATTTTTGGACTCTCTCGAACACATATTCCCTTTCATCATTGGCTAGCAGTGTCATACTTTCTTCTGTTGTCCATGTATATTTATAGCAATGACATTTATTTCATTATTTTTATTCTAAAGGTGTAAGAGGTTCTTTTGCAATGAAGATTTGAAACTATGAGTTGAAACATTCGTGTTAAATATCGTCTATTTTAGAATGTAGCGAGCTTAATGTCTAATATGAATCGGTATAAATAGAACCATATGGCAACCACGGTATGGTATGGTGTGTAGGTATTTGACAATTTAGATGCTATAAATTCGATTTTGGGAAATTCCGCCTGAGATATTGTTATTTATATGTAGGTTTTCCCTTTTAAAAGAAAAAGAAAAGATATCCATCTATTAGAAAGACGAGATTAAGACATTAAAATAGACAAATCACCGGATTCACTCGCTCCGAATTCAATTAATTTCTGTTCCACTTTCTACGCAATAATGGAAATTTCCGAGAAGGAGAATAAGAAGAAGTCTCCATGAAAAGTCTTCCATTTCCTGGTAAAAATACATAATATATAATATAATTAGAGCTTTTGGTTAAGTTGTATATCGATCGGGCGAACGAACGAACGGTTTTAACTACGGCATAGCGCGCGGCGGTGTTTACCAGGAACGGGAGAGGTCGAAGGGTATGATGGTGTTTTTCCCGTATGATGACGACGAGGGAGGAGAAAAGTTAAGTTCGGGAACCGTCATTTTCTCAAACGGTCCCTCGTTAATCATCTAGTCCACCCAGACTGTCAATCATTGCATGTTCAACACGAGACGGGGAATTTTAACGGACGCAGAAAGTGTGAGGCCTCGATAATACTCCCACGGTAACAGTAGAGTAGTATGAAAATTTGCGAAATAATTTGCTTAATTTAGTTTCCGTAAGAAATATTGCATAATCAATAATATCATAATAAACTTGTTATTTAAATTTATACAAATAAACGAAAAATTGAATAGAGAGAAGCCCTCCTTTATAATGCAAAAAAAATTTATATGTCAAAGCAGAATTAAAGGCCTCTGTATTTGTTTTGGTTGAAATTGTGACAAAAATTTTGTAATGTATAGACGGTGAGTCTGAAAAATTAATCGCAAAAATAATATGTAGTGCTGTGATCTTTCCAAGCGTCTTTTCTTTTGTTCGAATATGAAATTTTAAATGTCTGGTCTCTATCGGTAGAGCCCTGCGCGGATACTACTTCTCCTATCCGCTTTCGAACCGTATCCGTATCTTTACTATCCGCATCCGATCCGTATCCGCATTTCGTAATTATGATAAATATTATATAAGAAAAGGTAATACATTTAGAACAAATATTATTTAAGAAAAAGATCCAAATATAAATAAATATTTTGCTATTATCAAAAAAAAATGAAAATAATTGAATGGTAATTTCATGTTCTCCAAGCACTACAATTATTTACACATATATGAGCAGCTAATGTACGTGACAAAGCAATGACATAAAACACTGTACGTATGCTGAATGTATCGCTCGATTGTTTAAATGGATTGCTCAGCAACACAGTGTTATTCCTTCCATGTCAAACATAAAACAGTAAGTACTAACATACATAACGAAACCTGGCGGATACCCACTAAACCTGCACGAAAGTGAGGCCTGTTTACAAAAGATATTTCGCCAGTATGCAAAAATGCGGTTTCTTAAAGGAAAGAGGCCTCCATTAGCAAAAAAAAGTTTATAAAACATGACAAATAAAGAAATACAACAAATATATATAGTAGCAAATTAAATTGCCACTATTCTTTTGCGTTAAATCTTGGATTTAACTTAAATATTACACTTAATGACCCCAAATTTTCTCATGCATTTTCGAGTTGAATTTTTTAATACTACATTAATTTTATTGTATGACCATAAAATATAGATATTTTTAATGTTGTTAAAACTTATTTAACTAATAACGATGGCAAAATAACATTATCAAAAACTACTATGTGCGGATATGGATAAACCGCAATTCTGCGTACTCTATCCGCATCCGAGCCGCAACCGATCCGCATCCGCTCTCTTAGTAGTAAAAATTATCAGCACCCGCAAAAATTTTGCGTCTATATATATCCACAGTTTTAGGGGATAAATAATACTCCAATAAGTCCAACCACTGGCAGATAAAGGGACTCATTAATTAGTTAATTAATTAATTACTAGAAAAAAGAATATTTTATTTTTAAATATATTGGAAAATCACAACAGGTTCTCACAAATAACACTATACAAGACAAATAGGGATTTGGAATATGTCTCTATTTCACGGATTCACAGAAGAAACCAGCAAAGAGGCACAAGGATAGTTTCTTTAGGCGATGTTGGCACCGAAAAAGAAGAAGAAGAGACGCCAGTCCGCCGATGCTGTGGTTTGAAGGCCGCAGATGTGAATTTGTGTTTTCATTGTGCAAGGTCATATAAGGCAATAAGTGTGATCCATGTATATATGAGTAAGATGTTATAACGATTTTACTAACTAAGTTATTCGTGCGCTACTAGACTAGGGAGAAAATAAAAGTATAGAAATAACGTCAAGTTAGAATCTATAGAAGCTGAAGAAATAAATGCAAATAAGTGGTAAATCCTCTAAGGAGAAGAAAGGAAACTGGACTTTGAAGTTTGGGAAGAGAAAAATGAAGGACGATCGACCTATACCACCTATACCGAACTGATTATCTCAATTAATTCATTCTAACCACAAAATAAATTATTTACTTCATTTGTTTGTTCTGATCAGCTACAGCGACTGTTGAAGAATATCGCCCATTGTTTCCACATCATAGACTTCCGAATAAAAAAGTATTTATCAGAGTCTATAACTGTGCGGGACTGGAATGATGCCCAGTGTTAACATAACCTCAGACAAGGTTTGAATGAAGCAGGAAACACAATGATTACACTACAACGATCAACTCAGAAAGAATTAGTACCAAAGTGAGCATTTCTCAAACAAGAGTAATCCGCATACTCCATAACCAAGACTTCCATACCTCATACAGCGTTTACATTACATAGAGCCTGGAGCTGATAGATTATGACTGTCCCTGTATAAATAGTAGTCCTCGTGTTGTATCGCGCATAGTGTTTAATGATGAAGCAAGATTTACTCGTAACGGCGTCAGTAACACCCTGAACTCTTATATATGGTCTTACGACGATCCCCACGCAAGAATCAAAACAAATTTTCAGTTATAGGTGAACATGTGGTGTGGTGTGGTTGACAATGGTTTAATAGCCGCCTTCTTTTTGGAGCAACGCCTTACAGGATACTTACTACTATTACAAAATGAATTGGGTACAAGGACTACTATACGATACCCCCAAAACATTAGAATGCAAAAATGCATCTATTATCATCATGTAGCCTCCCCACATCGCTAGTTAGATCAAGCAATATTTATATGAAAGGTTTCCAGGGCGTTGGATTGGTCGCGGTTGGATTGAAGATTGTCTTAATAAACGCCTTTTACAGGATAAAAATCGTGTCTGCATCGTTGGAATTGTCCCGGAATGTGGTTCCATAAGACAAGCGGGACTTGACGCAATCTGCTTCTACGTGTACTTCGGAAGATATTGTACTTACAGGGGTTACACCATGCTCGAGATTTTCTTGGTAAGACTTGATATGTGATCTTTGCAATTCAGTCCGCTGTGTAAAAAAGAAGCATTACGCTTATTATCGATGTTAATAGATAATGTTCATAGTTAATTATGAAAGTTTCATTTTGTCTTAATGCAATTTCGTTAGGCTGGCTTTATTTAAATTAATTGTCAAGTTGTTTTGAAAGGGCCAATTATTTCCATCACTAATTTCTTCTTCGAGTGTTTTAGTGTTTTATTCGTCAATAATTATCGATGTGTCGTCTGCATACGTGTTAATGAAGTGACTACTTACATTAGGTATACAATATAAAGAGAGATGCTCCCATTGTTAAACCTTGTAGTACATCTCTCTCAATTTGTAACCATTGTGATTGATTTATTTCTCAATTAATATTAGTATCTATGTAATGTTTACGCCCAGCTAAGTAGGATTCCACCAGATTATGTATTATTACTCTGTGTACCATTGCTTCTAATTTCTTTAAGAGAATTTAAGAAAATACATCAGCCACTTTTTGCCGAAATTATTTGGAGTATTGTGTCAATTGACATGTAGATCTTGAAGTTGGGCTACTTAAAAGAAAAGGTATACCTTCAGAGGCCATTTCAAGATGTTGATCATCTTGAAAGAATCATTAGAGAAACATGTGAAGCTATAACTCCAGATGTGATTACAAATGCCATACACGAATTTAATCAACGAACAATCACCTGTTTAGAAAGGGACAATGGATACGTTGAAGTTCCGTAGCATTTACGTAATTTTACATGTTCCCAATAAAATTTATTCGTTGCGTATTATTCATTGTTGATAAATTGATAAGGAGGTTATCAATTATTTATCATGTCTTATTTCTTAAAATAATCTCAATAAATAATCTAATTAATAATTATCTTGTAATTTTTATCTGGGAAAACAATTTCAATGAAGATTTTGCTCTCCAACAGTTTGAACGTATTTTACTCTCACTCCAAATCATGATTTTGATATTCCCTGTATTCCAGCCAATGTTTTAAAAATTTTGTACTTAATTATGGATCTACAAGTCATGCAGAGCTTTTTATGAAGAATATTTTTTGTGAAATGTAAGATAAACTTTTTCCCATTTGTATAAAACTTTTTGGGACACACTGTATATAGGCTATTCGACTTAAAAAGGGAAAACTTTTTCGTGCCACCTCCTTTATGAAACATCCAGTATATTGGAATATGTTTTCTGCAGATGCATAATTAACATTATATTACATCCCCTAAATATCAAGTTGCTACCTAGCATATAGCCCGAGTAATAAAAGACACCTCCTATAAGTGTGGTTATTACATGGCAATTTGACATTTAGTATTAAACTCACATTGTATTATTTTAAAATTTATTTAGAAGCAAAAGTACAATGAGAATATATATACATATATAACTTTAAACATATTTACATAGAAATTATAGTGAACTTCAGAAGGTTGCAAGTTCACTAAAAGGCCGTAGCCAATTCGACTGGTTCTTATGCAAACACACAGCTCCCGTTCACTCACTGGCTCGCTTCACTCTAGTCAAGTCGAAAACTTTCAACCTGACTGACTGACAGCAGCCGGCACTTGTATGCAAATTGAATTGGGAAATTGTTACACAATATTACGTTCTTTTTCTGCCGTATGCCTGTCTCACTATTTTAATAAATTGCTTTTCGAGCAGTTCCCTCGGACCTGTCACGAAAATTTCCGCACGTCCCGTCGGTTTTTGTTATTACTTTTGCTGGAGCACTATAATATTACTTCCAACTCTAATAATATACAAATTCACACGAGTTATTCGATATTTGGATAAGTTGGACGATATTATTGACGTCGGTAATTGTCTTTCTATTGATCTTACACTATTAGATAAAACGTAATGTGTCTCCGAAATCAGGAACAATATCTCCAATATTATCCTACATTATATATTCGCCTCGTAGCGCCGCGAACTACTCATGACAAAAAGCAGAAAGCGCCAAATTCCATCCCCCCATTCGAGAAATTTACTGGCAACTTGTTGTTTCGCATCGGCTCGAGCTTCTGCTGCGAACCCTCGTGGCTGGTTTACGGGGAATATCTGCAAGTAATCGCCTACGACCGTAATCCAATACCGGCGGCCATTCTGTCTGTCACTCATGTCATTTGCTTAACTAACCCTGTCATTGATGTCGACCAGACCTACCGAGCAATGGCGCGTCTGATGAGTATGCGAATATGAGTAATGAAGTAAAGAGGGACCCGACAGAATTCCATACAACACCTTTCTAAATTGGAGGCCGCGAATGGTGATTGTAGCTTATTACAGTTTTTTTTTTAAATTACATAAGTCAGAAAGGACAAGTTGATTACATTCAAAAATATTATTATAATGAATAATAATAATAATAATAATAATAATCATATACCCAATCGGAATCATTTCGCGAACTCGGTTTTATCATAAGGAATGTCAAGCCTTTCTCTTCAATTGATACAATACTAACTGTAAATTATCCTTATTTACGTTCCAAATTGAAGTAGCCGTCAGTCATATAAAATCCTGTTTACAAAATTTATACTGATGTGCTGGAGAAGGCTCAACGAATATACCTGATCTGTTAGTCTTTTAACAGTTTTGGAAACTTAAGAGAGTCTTCTTTTCTTAATGAATATATGGCAGCCAGTATCAGCTAATTTTAGCTGTTATTATTCCAGTAATGTTTTAATTGTTTAATATAATGTAATTATACATTCAATTATCGTACATTGCCTTATAATTAGATGTCTGTCTGTAGGGCAATAAAGAATTATTACCGAATTACAGGGTTGTATATGCTTAAGCTTGGTATATTCATAACCCACAATATCACATAAAAATAATCTATGGGACAAGGAAGGAAATGCATTTGTGCTCCACATAGGTGAAAGTATAAGTCGAAAATCATTACTTGTTTGCTTTGTTTGCAAACAGTTAAGAATATTTAATGAGAAATGTCTGATTATTTAGGAAAAATTTTCAAAATTAATATGTTTTTTTACAAAACTTATGTAAAAAAAAAACTATAACAATCAACAACATGCGACAATGAGTGCAATGTCGGTACCCTGTGGAACCTCAACGAAGTTTTGACTACCTTTCTGCACCTGTTTGGCATACTCAAGCAGTGTAGCAGTGTTGATCGAGGGCATTTCACTATTCTACAAGACACTGACACAATTGTTGTTTTGTTTCAAAGACTAGATTTTGACGTAGTGCCCTTCTTTTCAGCAAATTGCATACGTGTTCTATGGGATTTAAATCAGGTGATTGCGCTGGCCAAAACATTAATTTCGTGATTTTGAAAAAAATGCACGAATGATAGCTGCTGTATGGAGACAACCATTGAGTTGAAAAGCTTCACCTATTCTTGCAGCATATGGTAGCAAGGATAATGTCCCGATAGTCAACGTCGCACAATATGAGGGATTGCAATTCTAGCTGGACAAAATTCGAATAATCGACTGCCCTAAAAATACACAGAACAGACATCAACCCATTGCAGATAAACTATTTCTTAAGAAACACAACAGAAATGTCGCTATACACATTAGGGCGTATCAAACTTTACACAAACTTCGCAGAGTGTCGTCCTGTAATCGTTACGTACTGCAGACATTATATTGATAATAGTGAAGCTGTGTGTGATTTTTTAATAGATCAATCAAGGTAACTACTTTTCATGTCTTTATCAACTTTTTACTGTTAGTGTGATATTGTACATAGGCAATACATGAGAAGTTTTACCTCATTTAATCGATAATAATTTATTCGTGTAGAATGAGAAAAAAAGTATTACAAAGTATTAACAAAAGAGATATTTCTTAAGGTACCTTTAACTTCCTGGTATTCACTTACAGAAAATCATTTGCCTGTATGTGCCGGTTCTGTTTTGTCCTTGATTTGAATTTACCGTGTCACGAAATTTCTTATGACATCCTAATAAAGTAATTATTTATGGCAGCATATATTTTAATTTGCAACATAAAGCCATAAAGAATTATTATTATTTATTTTGTGTATGTTACAATGGAAAACATAACTCATGAAAATTTATTTGAGCTAACTTCAACGAATGCAAGAGAGAAAGTTAAATGTTCAACAAAGGTTATGGCAGGAAGTAGGTATAGGTAAAGGTTTGACAGAGTTGTACAAGATGGTGGAACATCGAATACTGGCAATGTACCCAGACAATTTTTTGAAATTTCAGAGAAGGTATCGGAAATTACAGGTGTCGGTGAACATTTAATTAAGAGATTTAATACAATACTGTCGCTACTTGATAGTAATAAAGACATTGATCCAAAGAGATTTGATGAATATGCAATGGATACTGCAAAATTATTTGTGAAGAAATATGATTGGTTTCGGATGCCTGTAAATATCCACAAAATTCTCATTCATGGGTCTCAGGAGATTAGACACTTACTTTTACCTATTGGTGTTCTGCCGGAATAAGCTCAAGAACACTACCACCTTCCCCACTGGTAAAGACTGTGAAGCTTTTATAACGTTGCTTTCAACTTTTGAACTTATACCAAAGTGTTTAAGTATTTATGACCTGTTATTAAGCAATAAAAAACTATAAGCGCTTTCGGGAGCACCACACCAGGAAAACTCACGAGTAAATACTATACGTGATCTAATGCATATGGTTCTCGTGTCATCGGATCCTGTAATTTCGGAATTAAGAAGCCCCCGTCAAGCAACAGCGGAGAAATTACCCAAAGAAGTACTTGCAATGTTGCTTACCATAGAAAATGAAGAAGAGCTCTCTGAAGAATCCGTGGAAGAATATATTGTGCAGCAATATTAAATAATAAATTCTTTGGGTTCATCTTGCATCTGGTCCAATTTCCACATTTCAACTAAAATTGTGAAAATATAAGTAAAATAAAACCACTATGCTGAATATTAATTGTCTTACTTTTCATAACATGTTTAATGTCTTTTTGTCAATTCCGTACTAAAACATTTTCGTATCCTTGCTGAATAAGTACAGGCATAATATGCTTTTGTTACGAAATGTCCAGTATTCACCTACGATTCATCAGTAAAAACAATGTTTCTCCCTTCATTTTAATAGCACGTAAACAATCATGACCAACATCGTTTTTGCATTTGAAAAAAATTGAAAAGGGGGTAATTTTGATGGACCATGATAATATTATAAGATTATAATATTATCATGGTCCATCAACATTACCCTCTTTCCAATTTTTTCAAATGCAAAACCAATGTCGGTTTAAAACCTGTACAGCTCACTGCTTGAAAAATTGCAGAAACCTACTTAACTATTTACTGCAGCGAATATATTGGGTATCGTGGGTGGAATATTTCGTAGAGAAAAGCTGTGAACTTTATGTCTGACAAGTGTTTGAATGTGTTCATCATATACTTATAAGCGAGAATTCTTAGGAATCTTTTTCCTGGTTTATAACCTTTGCCGGCTGCTGGTTTTCCTTTTCTTTACGAACAGAATATGCTATTCTTATACCACAACCGAGCGCTTTACTAGTTTCTTCTACTGCCCCGGAAGCATTAATATTTTTAGCAAGATGTGTAAAGCAATTCAAAATCATTTGCTTTTCTTTTGGCGAATAGATTTCTCCCCTTTGTCTTCGCTTGTACGCTTCCATACTGCAAATCCTCAAACTCATCTTTTTTGTATTATCGTTGTTTTCATTAAACTTACAATAAACAACGCTATTGATGCTGGTAATAGTTTTTAGAAGAAACTGATTTGTTCGAAGATAAATACCTTCTTATTACAAGACAAGAAAAAGTGGGAGAAAACAAGAAACAGAAGGATAAACCGAAATTGGCAAATGAGAGAAACAGTGAAAATAGGATATTACCAACAGCATCCAAATAAATATATGGCAACACTCCCAGTTATAGAATGGGATAGACTTATGCAAATACAAATACAATAGAAAAAGATGGATATGGTCCATAAGGACAATACTTCCTTTAAAACGTGAGCTGCACTATAGTCATTTAGTTTTTCAGTGGTTATTTAAAATTTCATATCCAATTTAAACGAAAAAAATTTGTAATAAAAAATTGCGAAATGTAAGGTCAATTGAACATCAAATAATCATAAATGGTATAGCAACATATTTCATTTTAGATTATGCTACTGTTTTTGCTCTTGCTCTTGTGGTGTATTAACAATTTCGTGACGAGTGTAGCAAGACTCGACCTGCACCATTAGTAATAAGGGATCGTGCGTTAAGACCTGTCTTAAGACACATTATATACTATTATTTTATTTGCACATTCATTCACTTTTCATTCCCTATTACGTTAAAGTTGCAAGTTTCTCGGTTCGTACTTCAATTTCTATTGTCATTTACTGTGGGCGAACTTTATTTTTGTTTCATGCCTTCACTTCCGCTGTTAATCCCCCGTAACAATTACATTCTAAGAAAATGACAAGAAATGATAAATCACATTCCTCTAATTTCTATATATTAATCTCCTTATTTTGTACTTACCATTCGTCCGTACGAAAAAAATCCTTGTTTATGACGTTACATTCTTACATACTAAAGACCATAACATAATTTATGTAGCATTATCCTTCAAAATATTCATAGATACATCAAATTTGTGCATATTTTAAAGCTGTAAAGTTGACCATCTCCGAAGATAAGCGATACAATAGTCGGGATTAGAACAAAGACAAATTTCTAGACGTGGGCTCACGATAATCGTTCGATCTACGGTAAGTATGCCAGATTTTTAATTGCTCTCGATGGAGACCACACAAAACAATCGCTTACCTCATCACAATAAGAACGGCCAATGTTGTTCACGCACGCTCCGCTTCGTTCCGTTGCCTTTGTGCTGTTGATACCGTGATGAAGCTGTCGATATGATATGCGATAGTGTTACTCTACTATGACAGGCCTGTTACACAAAACATTTTAACCTTCACTTCGACAATATTTCAAAGTAAGCTTCTACGCTCAAGAAAATCTATTTCGTATGATGGATATGTGTATACAGAGCTTTTGTAAAGTTTATAGTGAAAAAAAATCTAATATATATATATTAGTGGGAATTATATTAATTGTAACTTTTTGATATACTCAATCTTTAATCTTTTTCAGTATTTTTTTCGAAAAATTGACATTAACACAATATTTTCTTGTTCTTAAACAGGCTGAATCTGAAAAACTAATCGAAAGAATAACGAGAAGTAGCTCTTAATACATAGAAGGGGGTATTTGTAAGCATCTATCAGCTTACTAGAATTCATAAAACATAGGCTCCTGGTCAACTTCTTCAACTTTTCGTTTCTAATCAGTTATTTAAGCAAATTGTATTTGGAACAAATCATCGTGGGCAACAAGATCAATATAAAACCGCCAGGGCATACGCTTCAATCAATATTTCAGAAACGAAAATGTTTATAGGCATTAATACCTCAAAGGGAATGAAAATACTTCATAGCTACAGAGACTACTGGAGTAGAGAACTCCGGATGTGATTAGATAATCGAAGGTTTGCATTTGAATAATAACGACTTGAAGAGCACGACAAAGGAGAACATGTAACACACTATAAATTGACGCTATATTCTTAGACCCTTTTACAATAAATTTCTGGAAATGTTTTAAAGTCTCCTATTCCTTAGCCATTGAAGAAAGAGGTGTTCCCTTCCATTAAGCGGTACTTACCTAAAAACCAATTCTATCCTCATCGAATTGGTTTTTAGGTAAGTGTGGTTGTTAGGCGGCAGTTATTGTTACAGATTGCAAATTTATATCCGTAAGATTGAGAATTCAGTTGATGCGCGTTGTGAAAGACCTACATGTGTGAGAGTTTAGAAAGGAAAAGATATACGCTTGTGGTACAATAAACAAAATCATAAAAGGTTTGTCTGTTTTTAAGCCCGAGGAGAATACCAATATCACCTAAACCATCAAGGCGTCAATGTTATCAAGAGGAATCGGGCTGCTCGTATGATTTCGAATTTTCATAATCCTCTACTAAAGTAAAAAGGAAACAACGAGATGGCTCCGCCGAGGATATACGAAATCGATGGTAAACTCGGATGTGATGGCACCGAATGTTTTTTTTTACTTTGTCGATGCAGTCATTGGTAATGCTTTATTATTATTAGTACAAAGTTTAGCGTACCTACTTTAAAATGGAGGATTGTAGGCGTACAAATGTAGAGCACTCGGTTTGTAAAGCACTGACTCAGAACTATCAAGAGCAAACTCCATAAACCCTGGACCACTAAAGAAATACGTAACTCGGCGAAAAGTATGCGCTCTCTCCTATACATCAAAAAGTTCACAGAGGACCCTCTAGTTCTGCAACGCATTTGCATGAAAATTCCAAAACTTGCTAAAAAATTATATTATCAAAACCGTTTAGCAACAGCAAATGACACCGCTAAAGGGACTTGGTCTATTGTTAATGATCTGAGAAATAAAACCCGCACCTCAGAACAGATGTGCCCTGATCCAAATGAACTTAATCATTACTTTGTAAATGTTGCTAAGAACTTAATTTCGGATATACCTCCAGGTAATGACCCTCTGTCCTACATTCCGGCTGCCAACTTGAATTCCTCCAGCTTCTTTTTAAGGTCCATAAGTAATCAAACAATTAGGGAGATTGAGATTAAGTCAACGTGCAGTAGGGATGGTTTTTCCATTACTGTTTTTCCGATCCTTCCGGATGATGACATCGATTCCCTAGTCACTCTAATAAATGATTCATTTTTGAAAGGTGTTTTCCAAAATGTCTTAAAACAGTTATTATCATCCCTCTTCATAAAGGCGGTGATAAGGATGATATTAATAATTATCGCCCAGCTGCCATACTCCCAGCTTTATCCAAAATTATTGAGAAACTAATAAAAAAATCAGCTAACGGCTTTTCTTAAAAAATTCAAAATTATCACGCCTGCACAGCTTTTTGTCCAATTCAAGTACAGCCGACGCTCTGTTCTCGGTTTTCAATAAAGTCTTTACTAATATTAATCACAAACACAGCAACTGTGTTCTGGGACTTTTATAAAGCCTTTGACTGTGTGAGTCATGACATCTTAATAAAAAAAAATTTACTACGGGATTCGTGGTACTCCTCTGTAATGGTTCAAATCGTACCTTTTCAATAGGAAACAGATCGTGAAAGCAAATAATTCTTCCTCTTCGTGTATGGAAATTAACTATGGCGTTCGACAAGGCTCATTGGTTCGTCCAATACTTTTTCTTCTTTTTATCAATGACATCACCAATTTAAAGATCAGCGGACAATTATGTCTCAGCTGGAGCAGTCCAAACAGAGTAGACCTGCAATCAGTTATATCTAGAGGCTTAACCATCATCAAAAAGTGGTGCAGCTCCAACTGCGTTTGCTATAACAAAGGAAAAATGGTAATTTTACCTTATAACGGTGCACTGCAGCAACCATGTGTTTTCGAAAATGAGACTGTCAATATAATTCCATCTGTCAGATTCCTGGGTCTTATCGTTGAAAACACTCTTATATGGTCTCTCCATATCGGCTCCCTTACCAAAAAATTGTCTTCTGCATGCTTTTCAATTAGATCTGTAGCCAGGGAACTTAGTCCTTCCTCTGCTCGAACGACTTACTTTGCCCTTTTTGAATCCCATCTTCGCTACGCGCTCGCTTTTTGGGGCAATTTTAATACCATTTTTAAATTGCAAAAAAGGGAAACTCGCTAGATATTTCGACTTCGGAGGAATGATCATCGGAAACCTTACTTTTTAAACCACAAAATTCTACTCCCTGTGCTATTCATCCTTGAATCGGTCTTACTAATTCGCAAACATCTTTCCGATCTACCCAAAAGACATCATCATAGTTACGTTACAAGACGCGTGGATCATGATCTTTATTCACCTATACCCAATATGCAGTTAACTAAAAACTCAATCATCTATAACACAATCAAGCTATTCAACCATCTCCCAATCCAGCTTAGGTCGATTCCAACATACGTAAATTTTCGCAGGAAGGTAAAAACATACCTCCTAATGCAACCTCTTTACGCGGTTGACGATTTTTTCTGGGGAGGGTAAAATTAAAGATTTTCCCTTTTTCTTTATCTTTGACAGCTTATTGTATCCAACACTATGTATTTCCTTGTCTGTTGTTACCTGTATCTTTTAGTTAACATTCTTTACTTAGCTTTGTCCACAAAATTTTATATGATAATAAAGCACATTTATTTATTTATTTATTCGTACTAAAAAAACGTTCGTTTTTCGACAAAATCACATCTTCATATTGGAAGATGTGGTCTTTGCAGCACGAAATGTGTACTGCTTGCAAAGAACTTATTTGTTTATCAAAAGCGAAGAACTGTTTCCGAAAATATTATGTACCTATAGCGTCTTATTTCTACTTGCAAATAGCTATATGATCGCGCAGAAGAAGGTACACCAACAAAAAAGTATCCCTTTCAATTTTAAAGAAGAATTATGTTTGTCAAGAAACAAGTTAATTGACTCTCATGAAATAATACAATATGGTGGCTTGAAATAATAGAACAAAAACAAAAAATATACCGTCACCTCATCAAAAGGTTGAGGTGGTAAGGGTATTTTTTATTTTAGTTCTTGAATTGACTTGTTTTTACTATATTTTCATATTTTTTGTATAATAAAAATCTATCTAAAATTAAGGAACTAGAATGGATACAATGCTGTACACGTTTGGAATATTGTCATATCATAGATAGATCTTCTACTATTATGAAGTCCCGACTAAAGAAGTTTTGTACGTAAAAATTTAGACTTTCTCATATTTATAATGAACAGCTTTTTGCAGTTTTAAACTGTAATTATTACTTAGCAATTTGCCACTTTTTCCATCAGGTATATTCTACATGATTAGCTCAAGTTTGTCTATATAAACCAAACCGTTCCTGTTCCATGTGTTCAAGTCTCTTTCCTTACGGTAAAGCGAAACAGCGGCCGTGAAATTGGTAAATTCTTGCGTGCCACAGTTATACACATACACGCATCGAGTTCCCTGCCGCCCCTCAATTCGTTTCTGTGAATAGCATTCTTGGTGCAGCGAGCAGAAAAGATCGAACCTACGCAAGTCGTCGGAGCCCGACCCGGACCGCTCCGACCATCCCCATGACATGACGTCTCACGTACATATATAAAAATGACACGCACACCCACACCCCCGCAACTTTACTGGTCAATGTCCAGATGAAAAGAATTACCGATGTTTGAGTAACAGCTGCAGATTTGCTTCTATGTGTGTGCCGGCAGCAAATTGAAACACTGTGTTCATAGAACACGTCACGTACTGTGTGTTTGTTCTCTTGGACGTATTCAGTGTTTAGGGAACTCAAACTCCCTGACATGGATGCCGCATACATACCCTATTTTTATTAAATAAAGGAATATTGTATAAAAAACCTTTTTTTTTCTTTCATTTTGTATTTAAGCCTTAAATAGGAAGTTTTATAATTACGAAAATGGAATACTCAATAAATATATCGATATGTACATACACGGTGTACAGTTTCTGCAATGGAAATGTTAACATGACTGAACGAGAATATCGCATATGTTTCCCAAACTGAAGAGATCCTAGTGAAAATGTATTACGAAGGCTGGATCAACCTCTTCAGGAAACTGGTTCGTTTAATACTAGAAATTCTAAAGCTAGTCGACCAAAACAAGGGCGTACAATTCAATTAGAAGAGCAAATTCTAAATTCAGCACAAGAAGCTTCAACATTAAATATACCCTGTAATAAGATAAACTGAATGATCTTCTTCTTTATCCGTACTTAGTATGTTTCAAAAGTTCAGCCGTTCTATGAGCACGATGACATATTTAGATTAAATTTTTGCGATATGATCTCAAATAGGGTTTAAGGAGATGGCAGCATCTTAAAGCGTATTCCTTGGAGCGACAAGTCTACATTTACCAGAGATAGTGCATTTAATACTCATAATTTTCATAATTAGGTAAAGGAAAGTCCGCGTGGAATTCGGAAATATGGTCACCAAAGAAAACTTCCCGTTGCCGTTTGGCTGGGCATAATAAATCACAGATTTTGTTTTTTTTTGTTTGTTGGGCCATTTGATCTACTAAACCCTCTTGATGTCAATAGGTACCTCGATGTATTGGGGCAAGCTATTGATGAGATGCTGTTGAACATACGCCATAGCCTGATATACATGCATGATGGAGCTCCTGCTCACTTTGTACGTAATATCAGAGAGTGGTTTGATGAACACTTCCCAAACAGATGGAATGATCACGCATTGTCCAATCTTACGGTCTACGAGATCTGTCGATCTCAATCCTTTAATCTTTTTTGCTTGGGGTTTCGTTACGGAGATTCCTCAAGACGCTGACGTGTTTATGATAATCATTCGCAACATAATATAATAATCCATTCTCCTTTTAGAAGACAATACAGTCTCTTATGGGACCATTTGCATCCCTTTCTAGTTGCAGAGTGAACATATAGAACTATCTCACTGACTACTGCACAATTTAGTCAATATTGAATCGAGTGAAATAAGCTAAATGGTTAATGATCTTACCATCTTGTGTCTTGTTTATTATGTCATTATCCATTGTGTTTATCTGCTTATTTTTATAGTATTATACTCTATACTTCAAAATAAAAGAAGGTATGATCTGCAAACCCATGTTCGCTTCCTAGATGTTATACAATTAATGTTAAGATTCATCAGAAGGATTCTTTTTAAGCAGTACAGAAACAAACACAACAGCTTTTCTCTTGCCTTCTATATTCATCTCCTATCACATTTTCGGAAAAATATGATGCTAACTTACCGTGTTTTTAAATACACTAGTAGATTTTGATACTTTTACCAAGAAAACATTTTTCTAAACTAATTCCTTCATTGAATAATTTTTTCGAAACACTATATAAATCTCTTATATCTTGGTGCTTTTTTAAAGAGGGTAGTCCTTCATTCTTCTCGGACTTTTAGGATACTGATGAAATAAAATTTATTATCTAACACAAACTACAGCCTACTTACACATTATTATTCAGAACAGAAATACAGCGCACGGCACACGCCAGCCTTAAAATTCCCTTTCTCTAACAATAGAAGCTCTTGCTATGTACATTTTATAACATTATTGCGGTAATAAAGACTTTCGTCATTGTATCGTTATCGTCCGTTGGAAGTCAGAACGTTTTTAACTCAATTAGGTGCAATAAAACTCTCAATAACTTTCTCCACTGTTGCTCACGAAACTACCCCTGTCGATAACTTTCAATTTCTTCTATTTGAAACTTTTAACTTTAGCTTAACAAGGATATCGGTATCAGGCAACTGCTTCACTTTCGCAAGTCGGCAAATTCGCAATTGTATTACAGGTAAAAAGTAAACGGTAAGCGGTAACTCTCTAATGATGTATTCGTTGCGAAACTACAACAAAGCTCCCAAGGAAATACAAAGGTATATACGGCGGAGACAACTTTCACGGTTCCTAAGGAGATATTTTTGTTTTATACCACAATTTTTTTCTTTATAATAAATAAAGATGAAATGGTTTAAATATTAATGGAAGGAAATCCGCCTAAAATCATGCATAAATATTTTAATGCTGGATTATAGCGGGTTACTCCTCCCGCACAAAGTATTAATTAATTCGGGACGACACATGTTTCGGGAATACGTGGATTCTCATTATCAAGTCGTATAAATGAATATTCGTATTATGGAAACAGCTGTCGTCCTGAATTAATTAATACTTTGTGCGGGAGAAGTAATCCGAACAGTGTGTTTATTCTGTTGCCCCACAGTCCTTGCAATCTTTACTGTATCGGGTGTTCAAAAAACCCTCGCGTCGCGAACGACTATGGATTGTAACATGCATGTCTGTACTGTACTAAATCTAATAATAGTAATAATAATAATATTTATTAATTACATAGGCCCACTTTGTGTGTGCAGTAGGTGTTAAAAGAGAGAAAAGGAGAAAGATAGCTGGACTTAGAGAATACTATGGTGGCGCCATATTTTGTGCAATAATGAACCTGCTTGGGTGCTGATGAGTTCCACAAAATTATGCAGTATTAGAATCGAGATTGGATTTCAGCACAGTAAACAGATACCAATGCGTCTAACGATACCTTTCCTCGCAGATTTTTAATAGCATATGATTTTCTGCAACTTTGTACAGTGTTCTATCCATATTAAATTATCTTATACTAGAAGTCCTTAGGATTTTGTGGCTTTGATTCAATGAGCGGCCGTTCAAATTCTAGTTACAATTTTTGACTCGCCTTTGGCTAATATGAAAGGTCACAGCTAGTTTTTTGCGTACTTAATCCGAATTTATTATCGTATAACTATGCACATAGTTTCTTTAATAGGGTAAGGTCGCCGAAATCGTACCACTTAGTACATTTTATTTATTTTCTTCAAACATGATGTTCTGTAGTGATTTATATTTTTGTTTTGTTTTACAGGTGGGGTTTT
>JARFOC010029959.1:0-30875 GCA_031763485.1 Osmoderma eremita
CACTCAAATACACGTACAAATATCAGCTGATAGGAAAAAGTCAATACCACAATACTGTCAATACTTGTCAATACTATAACTCTATGCAGAGTTCTAGAATTTTTGGTCTCAGAGTCCTCTATGAGATAAAGTTTTGCACTCAGAGCCTTCTATCCGTCGAGGAACCTCTGGTATACACCAAAGATATACTAGTGCATTAAGACTTCAGTTTATTATATTGTAGAATGAATTTTAAATGTCATGCGTAGGTAAAATCATAAAATGGCAAATGTAAATATAATATCATGTCACGTCAAATATTATATTACAATTCTTGAAAAAATACTCGTTGCGCAAATGATCCTTTCGCATTTTCTGAAGTTATTTATTACTTCAGACATCCATAAATTTGGCTGACTTAGACATTGCTGTTTGTACAATTATGCGATGGTATTTGCGACTCTGTAATAATACCGTTGTTTTACATCATTAATCATTCGTTTTTTTACTGTCAAGGTTTGATATTTCTTTACTCAATTGCACTACCCTTGTATATACATTTAACTAATGAATACAGAAGTGTAGCGTAAGGATAACCGAAAACAAATTATTTTAAATAATGATGAATTAATTGATAACCCAATTATTTTATGCAATTTGTTCGGTAAACAATTTGAAGCTGCATCACAATGTTCTGATTTTTCACGATTTTGTTCCACAGAAACGTCTAGTAAGAACAATGTTAACAATGCGGAGGACTGATTCTTGTCGACCGGTATTTAGAGAATGTAGGATCATATCCCTGCCTTCCTTGTTTTTGTATGAATGTGACATATATGCAAAAAGTACGATCGTTATTTTAATCGTAATTACAAATTTAACTTATGATTGACTTATGATGTAAGGCACGATGTAAATGTAACTATTCTGTACCAGATGATAAATCATCCCGTTATGAAAAAAGTCCTAGGTACAGTTTTATTAAAGTATTTAATAAATTGCCCCGACACTACGCAGTAACCTATTAATGCGAGAAACATGATTGAATTACGTCGTGCAGTTATCCGCGAGTATCGGTCTTTGGCAGGAGTTGTAAGACGTTGTCGCCCTCCTACATGAATGTATGATGCTGCATTTTTTTTCACATAGCGATTCCAAGCCCGATTTATAACACTTTGCGTAAAGCCTAAACGTTGAGTTACTTCACGTTACATTAGCTTATCGTTGATGTATAATTTGTCGCATGTGGGCGAGCTGCGAACGCCTTCGCAAATTACTTCTGAAGTCTCATTAAATAATGAAGGATTCCACATTCAGGGGTATGCGGTCGACGTGGTAATACTCAGACCGGGTAAGAATACCAACACAATATCAGAATTAATGCAAATAGCTCTGAAATCAGCGGAAGGGTGGTGCACAAAAGAGGACCTTAGGGTAAATCCTACTAAAGTGGCAAGAATCCCCTTCACAAAGAAGAGAAATCCAAGTGACCTTGAACCTCTTATGCTCTACAATGAAATAATGCAGGTGAACCAGGAAACTAAATACCTAGGTATAACCCTAGATTCCAAATTCATCTTGAATACGCATTTGGATAGAATGATAAACAAATGTTAAATGACACTCATGATGAATCGCAGGACAATAGGAAGATCATGGAGACTTGCACCACGCATGACACACTGGTTGTATGCTGCAGTGGTGAGACCCATGATTGCTTATGGCTGCCTAATTTGGTAGCCAAAGAGAAATCAGAGGCAAACAGTAGCCAAATTCCTAGGAGTCCAGAGATTGGCATGCCTCTGTATTACAGGTGCAATAAGAAACAAGAATGGGAGGCTAATGTGCAATATCCTAGGACATATCAAAATAACAAAGGTTGTTGAAAATCTCTTAACAAACATCAAAAGTGCCAAAAACAATTAACCGTAAAATATACTATTATAGGTTTATTGCTGGAATCACCATACTAGCAAAAGCAATGAAAGGGGTACAAGCATTAAAGCCGGAATCGAGTTTCTGCCTATCAGTCTCTCCAAATTCTCCCTAGATGGGGTATGTCGTCCCCTTAGATGGGGTATGTCGTCCCCCTAGATGGGGTATGTCGTGCCGCTAGCCAGTGACTGGGATATTTCGGCGACGCACTAGCGATGAAAGTGGGTTTAGCATTCGGAGAGACGGTGATGACGCCTGGGAGGCAGAAAGTCGAGTCCGGCTTTAATGCTTGTGCCCCTTTCATTGATTTGATTAGTATGGTGATTCCAGCTATAAACCGTGCGCCTATAATGGAAAATCCCTTGTTAGACATGAGCTGCGACTCGATGATTTCTATACTCTCCTGCAATAAACCCTTCGAAGTCATGACAGACTGGGAGCGAAGGAGACAAAGGTTGAAACGAATATCGCAGCAGACTAGAATCTGGCACACAGGCGGATCGAAAACGAGCACAGGTTCGGGGGCAGGGTTATGCGGGAGGAGACTGGAGCGAAGACTACGCGGAAAGCACGCCTCCGTGCTTCTAATTGAAATTTGTGCAATACAAATCTGTGCTAGAGTGTCTGCAGCAGGGGCTACAAAGTCAACGGCTCTACATTCTCACGGACAGCCAAGCTGCCGTAAAGGCATTAGCATCTTATCGGATATCTTCCAGGGTGGTATTGGGGTGTCTGCAAAACCTTCAAAACCTGGCGAAACATAATACAGTTAGCTGATGTGAGTGCCGCGGCATTGCAGGCAATGACTAGACTGACCAGTTGGCAAGAAAGGGATCCGAAATGTCCTTCATTAGACCTGAGCCAGCTCTTGGGATCACAAAAGCTGTTGCGCGTGGTGCGGTAAATGAGTGGGTGACTGAACAACACCATGAACTAGGCAACGAGGCTGCTGACGGGTTGGCGTGTCGGGGATCGCGTTCTCCGTTGATTGGAGCGGAACCTACCCTACCTCTAACGTCGGCGGCACTCAACGACCTAATAAAACAACGGACTACCATTCTGCATGAAAACAGATGGGACTCTGAAACTGCATGCTGCCAGGCACGCAAAGCCATTCCCAAGCTATCGTCCAGGACGGCAAAATATTATCTGCGTCTTTCTCGCAGCAACCTTCGCCAAGTTGTAGGGCTGTTGACTGGCCACTGCAAGCTGAATAAGCACATGCACCGCATGGGACTAGTTACTAGCCCCCTCCGTCGTGCATGTTACGTTATGATGAGACGCCGGAGCACATTTTGTGCGACTGTCCGGCGCTCGTTCAAATGAGAGCCACTATCCTGGGGGAGTGCTCGCCCAGTATGTGCGACATCGGTGGCGCCTCGACTGCTGCACTACTCGAGTTCATACTCAGGTTGGGTTGGCTCGGGTAGGTGGTGGAAGAGCGACGCCGCCAGGGGGGGCAGCACAAAGGGCCCAATATGGTGGCCCAAGTGCATGTGGCTTTTTGCCATCCTCCCCCACCATTTAATCCATCCATCCAACACCATGACAATGGCACCATGTAGCAGGGCAGAAACAACAGCTGACATACTGTCTCTTAGCAGAACGCAGATTAGAGTGATGACGTGTCTACTTACTGGACACGGCAACCTAAGGAAACATCTACACAGAATGGGGGTCTACAGCGAGGAACCACTGCGTAGATTATGCAATGAAGAGGAGGAACCAACCTCTCACATTATATTTGAATGTTATGTATTAAGCCACTGGAGAAACCCCTATCAGGTGCAATAGACACACTGCGGGGCATACCGGAAAATGATTTGACGCACACATTACTAAATCTTGTCAAGGGGTAGATCTGTTCGGATAATCAGGAAATAACCGAATGCAGAGTAATGCAATAGGCATCACCGCCGCAGTGCTAAGGGATATGAAAGACCTTTCTCTGCATTGGGGTCCAAATCAATCAACCACCTTTTAAGACGAAGGAACCAGAACTAATGTTATGAAAAAGAAAATATGAGAAATGTATTTTAAAGTTTTTGGTTCCCCAAAAGAACGTAATACTAACGACATGTAAAGCATTCATCATGCATTGTGCACGTGCATATGTTACGGATTTCGTTTTGCGCATTGGAACCGCTCCTTTTCAAGATTTATTAATAAATTCCATTCCTTTTCTTTCTTATTTCACGCTACATTTCGTTACTTAAACTCTCGCCCATTTAATTAATTAATGTTTGCATGTCCGAAGGTGCCGGAGAGAATACGAGCGATGAACGCCAGTGTAAAGCTTCTGCTGATAGTACGAGAGCCTGTGACGAGAGCCATATCGGATTACACGCAGCTGAGAGCCCACGCCGCCACCGCATCGCCGGTCAGCCCGACACCGCCGTCGAAAACCTTCGAACAACTCTCCCTCCTACCGAACGGCACCATTAACGAAGCGTACCGCCCCCTCGCCATCTCCCTCTATCACAACTACGTGCACAGATGGCTGGAGGTTTTCCCCAGGGAACAGATCCTTATAGTCAACGGAGATTTACTAATAGAAGACCCCGTGCCGCAACTGCAGAAAATAGAAAAGTTCCTAGGTCTGGAGCCGAGGATCGGAAATCACAACTTTTATTTCAACGAGACGAAGGGTTTCTACTGCCTGCGGAACGAGACGTCGGGTAGATGTTTGCGCGAGACGAAGGGCAGGCGGCATCCGAGGGTCGATCCGGCCATCGTGGCGAAATTGAGGAAATATTACGGCGAGCACAATCAGAAGTTCTACGAGCTGATAGGTGAGGATCTCGGATGGCCCGAGGAATAATAGGCTTAGGTTTACTGTCCTTGCCATTGACACTCGCCACTAACTACATTACTTGCATATATCACTACACACACACACACACATGCTAACACACAAACACAAATAACGCAAACATTCAGAATTTGAGTGTGTCAGAAGAATGATGATAGAATGAAACGTACGAATGAATGAAATGTGTGGATTGAGTATGTTGAATTTTAAATCTTATAATAGCTAGATGATAATTAACACGAATCAACCGGGTCACTTAATTTCTTGTGTTCAATAAAAGTACTGAAAATTTTAAGCGGTCTTTAATAACTTCATAAAAATTCAAATCAACATTATATTTTTGGCTGTTTAACCTATGATAACATATATATACAGGATCCATCTGAAAATGCGACAAAATTTTACAGAAGGTAGAGAATAATAACAATTTTTACAAATATAGATTTTGTATGTTCTCCGCAAAACGGCTTACTACTACAGTAATACAGTATACATTTCCCAACCTTGTTTTTACTTCTTGGGCAGATATGACATTTATTGCTGGCATCCTAGTCTGTATTATTTTAGGATTCTTTTGATCTCTCCTAATTCAAAACAGTTAACATTTTCATACGCAGAGGGCATTACTTTCTTAACAGATGATGTTGCTAATGAGAGACAAATTATTCATTTGTTCCCTCACTGCAATGTGTGACGCTCTTTTGCTATTTTTGAAACTACACAGTCGAACAATTATTTATTGTTTCATTTTTTGCAGTATAACAGACGCGTCTATAGTCTTGTAAAGACACCGGAAAACCGATAAACATATTGAAATTGAATTTAATATTGCTCACTGCTCGATCTGTGTGTGGACGACGTAACATAGATCGGGCGGTGGTAGCCATATTAAATTCAATTTTAATATGATTATTTTCTTATTATTATCTCCTCTCGGGTCGGTAACTTTAATACGATTTCCTTTGTAAGGTCCTTTTCTGTAATATGGTAAGGTAGGCCACCTACAACCGTTCTTTCCATAAACAGGTCTTCTCTGTAAACCTGTAAACTGTCATATATTTCATTGGCACTTTCAGTTTATGTAAAGTAATCAAGATTGGTTTAATCTCTTTCATAGCTTATCGTATTAGTGTTGTAACTCCTTCTCAGTCAAGATTTTGTTCGTAGAAGTCATCTCCCAACAAATACAGAAATTGTAACGAAAATAGTAACATGGCGTCGTATCGAATCGATGTACCCTTTTCACGTGTTAACAAGGTCTACAAAATCTAAACTTCCTTATATTAATCAACACCGTTATGTGCTAAGGTAGTCAGATTTTGAACTACATTTCAGGTGTAATAATTATAATCTCGGGTTGTTGGTATCATCTTCTCCCAAATCGGAATTGCAAAGAAATGGAAATATTATTAGTAAATTTTATATTGTTAGCCATATATTAAATTTTAAGGAAAACTTTTGCCATGATAATCTTTCCATGACTTTATGTGAAACCTGCAGTTGTCAGCGACTGAACTTTGTACTTTACTTCAGCCAAATTTATTATTTATTTCAGCTCTGTCTCTCCCTAATATGAACACGACATTCTTCAGGTCGTGTTCCCAAGTAATTACCGGAAAAATAAAAGGCGGGATATAAATAAAAATAAGACAAATATTTACCCTAGACAAAATTTATTTACCTACTCGTAATTTTTGTTTTATCGATTACGTCGTCGCTTGGGCCACCGCCGGTTCCGCTACCCTATTCACGGTTTCCCGGACCTGTTTACCTTTGGATAACTGCTTTGATGTTATCCTCTAGGTGTAATAAGTGGGATCTTTTACGTGCCCTTAACAATTCAACAGGCGGATTTTCCAAAGGCTAATTATCAATCCGGCAAATGTATGTTGAATCATCAAAGTATATTTGCAATTTAAAAATCGCTCATTTATGGTTTTTTTAATTAGGCAATGTCTCAATCGATGCTAGGCTGAATGGAAATGATTTAAGATTTCAGGGAAACAGCAAAAAAAACATCAACGGGAATCACCTTTTTTGGTAATTAAATCCTTCTTTTCCTTATCGGAGCCGTCTGACATAAGTCTCCGGAAACACTTCAGCCCATTGATTTTTTGCATTTATCTTCCATTTGTGTACCCATGCCCTATACCACTCATTCCCAGATCCTTGTGCCCTTCGGTATTTTGTTGTTTTGCATCCTTCCTAGGTGTGAGTTTCGCCGATTTATTAACTTGACGATATCTTACTTCTACATTAAAAACCCCATCTCGTAATGTAAGACCGGTAATTTACCGGAGTGTAGACATTTCTGTTGTTCCTAGAAACTGTTTTGTTTTATTTGTTTCGGCCTTGGTATCAGAAACATATGTTACGAATATTCCATTTTTGCATATTCTTGCCTTATTTTCCATATGCTACTTGTTACCAAAATATATCCTTTATGAAGGCAGACACTCTTTCCGCCTTAATGTTTGTCTTAAATACATTTCTGTCACTGGATATATTGGTCCCCAAGTTAGTAAACGCCTTCACCATAGTTCCTTTTTTTCAACGTCTTACATTATAATATATTCTTTTGCGTGTCATACATTTTGTTTTGTCTTGCCTTTTTATACTTCCGTTCCCTATTTTCCCTGTTTTAACCACTTTATGTAGTGGTCTTTGAAGATTGTCCTTCTTGTTATTGTTATTAAGGATAAGTCATCATAATAACACATTACATATTTCCAAAAATCCTTCAATTAAACTCATCTTATTGAAAAAGTTATTTCAGAAAATTCTTAGCACTTATTCTTAGACGTCTTTCCACATGTATACATAAAGTGACATACAACTCGTAAGAAATTATTTTAAAGCCAATAAAGAAATAATACAAGAAATATAAAATTTAGTATCAACAGCGATTCTAATTCTAAGAATTGAATGTGGTATTATAAAACTGATCTTTCTTATCTCTGCTAAAATCGTTTATGGACATCGTGCTGTAATGTGGCAGTATGATAGTGTCAGACTCCCAGTCATGTAGTGCACAAAATTGGTTTTCTCATTAAAACGACCCGCTGGTCTGCCTGCAAATCGAATAATGAAACCATCTATTCGATATTTCCAGCATTTTTCCGTTTGTCTCCTTTAAGGTCATCACATCTAACAATCGTGTTATGCTTTCTCATCAAGCTCTTTTGTTCCCATTATTACTTTGATCATATCGTGTAACAAAATCCATTTTCCCATTGATCCCTTGAGGTTTTCCACCGATTATTTCCGTTCGTTGTTTCCTTTGCGTTTCCTCCCTCATTTCCTCATTTCATTGCTTAACTACCGAATTACAAACCGACATATGAATCGTTCACTAAGACGAAATATCGTTCGAACAATCATTCATTTACAATTGTGAAAGATCGCTCGAACGGCAAAATCATTTGAATGATCATTCACTAGGTTAGAGTCGTTCGAATGATTTTTAAATGAATGATCATTCGAAAAACAAAATCATTGACTAAGCGACAATCGTTCGAACGATTTTTAAATGAATGATTTTCACCCATCACTATTCCAAATAGTCCATTTCTACTAAGAGCTTGTGTGAGGTAAAGGTCTACGCTTTTATGTCCGCATTTCATCTAGTTGCTCAGGTCTGGTATTACCTGCCTTGTCTTTTTCCCTTTATCTGTGTTTTTATTCCATCCTTCTTGCTTGCTTTTATAGCTTCCATGTTCCATTTCCTTAACTATCCCTGTTTTTCTCTTTCCATAGATCTTTCTCCAGACTGTGACTTTACCGTACGCTTTAGCTTGCTTAAACGTACATAGAAAGAATTTAAATCCCAATATAATTTGCAATAAATACCGGAGCCACATGCAAATATTCAGTTTATCAGAAATTATTTTTCTTTTTTGTTGCATCTACACTAGTACTCCCTACGATTCATAATCTCTAAAAATCCATCGGAAAACTCTAAAGACGGTCTCTCCGGACTACGAAAATCCATTTACGACAAGGAGTGGAATGCGAAAGCTCCCAATGTCGCTTTACCAATGCAAATCGTCGTCTTCGATGCATTTCATCCGACAGAAAGTACGAAATTCAGTCGTAAATATGTATACAGAAGTCGATAGCGGACGGACCGGGATCCTGTTCGCAGGTCGTCGTCGCATCTAACAAAATTACTATCGCGAATTGCGCATATATTATTATCGCAAAACGTATCTGATTTATGGTAAATGGAAGTTTAAGGGGTTATCGATTTTGGCGGGGATTGGAGTGGTAGAAAGATGGGAAACTGTTTACTGTATATCTGCAGTTCGGTGGAAATATTTTACGACAGGTCGACGTTTTATAACTTCGAATGAAAGGGTGCTATGAATACGATCGTCTGGTAAGTGAAATTAATGGGAGATCTTGAATGTAAACGATCTAAAGTACTCGATTTCTTACAGTTTAGAGTAAATAATTACATAATAAATCATTTCAGAATATCAAATAGCGTATGCGGATATATGGTCAACCGAAATACGTTAATTATACAAGCGACAAGCAAAGATATCATCACCATTGATCCACGACACGTGTCATTTTGCACTCGAGTCCGATGTACGATGAATTGCATACATTACTATTACTGACAATGAGTATTAGTTTCTGAAAAGTTTTCGATACCCAGGTTTTTAATATACAAAGTTCTCGTTTCTCTCCGTTTCATCATTATACACCTTCACCTTTTGAATTAGATGCAGATGTATCTAAGTATGCCGTGCTGTTTAGACTTCATAAGGTACATTTGCTTCGACTGAAATATTTTCTCAGCTGCCAGCACCTCATGTAGTCATTCATGCAGAAACATCAAGTACATACGATAAAAACGCATATTACAAATAAAGGAAAAGCTAATACTTTAACCACTAAATCGAGCACACAGTGTATGGGATCTCTTCTCAGCTCAAAATAAATCGATGCATTCCAGACACGTGTTTCGGGAATATTGGGCTTCCTAATTGTCAACTGAATTAGGTGGTGGTGGTGCTCTATTTTTTTAATATTATTCCTGTTTCTCTTTCATTATTTCGTTTCCAGTTCATGCCTACTAGAACGTTGTAAGCTCGCGCCGTTTACTGCTCCTCTTCTTTCGATTAATTCCAACCTCACTTTTACCTATTCGTTAGTCAAAATCCATCCTAAAACATTTTCGTTTTATGTATATTTTAAATTCTTTTTAGATAATGCAGTGATTCTGTATTTATGTATCAAGTTGTCCTTGACCGTTTAGAAAACTTCTTAGCTTTTGAAGTTTTTGCTTTGTTTCGTGGTTTCATTCTCCAATTTAACACTTGTAAAATGGCTCCACCTTTGCAACTACGATAACTTCGGTTTTATCCTTACCTATTTTTAATTTTTCATTCTCTTAATCGTATATAGAACTTATTCTGAAACTCCTTTTCGGTATTAATAAAAATAATCATCTGTCTAGAGCTAAAAAACTTTAATTCCTCCAATTTTCATTTTCTTAACCTCTTTCTAGTTTGCAATTTGGTTTTGGCTACTGTGCATTCCATTTTTTAGAGTATATGGGGAACTTGGACTAAAAACTCTATTAACAAATGAGGACATATGGTGCAAAGTAATCCACGTGCTTAAATTCTTGAGTCCTTCAAACATCCTCAATGGGAAAGGAAGTCGTTTCATTTTTTATTACATGCTATTTGTTACAATTTTGGAAATCATTACCTAAGTACTGTTTCGGGAATATATTCTTATTTAATACCGGAATGTAGCATTCTCGTGCACAAGGTGATCTATAGATACTTAGGTTCAATTTTTATTATTTTTGGAATCGTGAAAAGACTTGCCAATTCAATTATTCGAAATTTATTCGCACCAAATACCAGTTTTGTTGATATTAAATTATTACCATATAAAAAAAAAGATTATAATGAATCCAACGTATTCTTTAAATGGCGCGAAATTTTGTAAAAATACAGAATAAATAAAACAGTTTCATTTCTAAAATTCCTCAAATTCTAAAATCTTATAATACATCTGCGTGGTTTGACGCGATTTTTTCAAAGGAGCTTGTGCCTTGAAGAAATAAAATCGGATAATACGGATGGAGATATTTCAAACAATGCATTTGCAACATTTCGGATTTGGAATGAATAGTGAAAATGACCATTCCAGTTCTTTAAAACATCCTCATTTTTCTTCAAAGCTCCAAATATTCAAGAAACTTATTTATTTCTAAGCAGCAAGCAATCTCATGTTCTAATCTCATTTCCCCTAACTAATATTTTCGCAATATCGAAGCAAATGAAAATTGAATTTATTTATGAACCGCCTTGTATTAACATTTTCCAAGATCCCATTTGTTATCCTACTGTTTAAGTCATTCAAACTTCATCCTTCGCCCTCTTGTTTCTCATCCTATTATTTTCTTCTCCACATCTTCTTAGTTTCTCACTCGGTTAACAACACCTACACAAAAATCAAAAGGGGACAAGACGCGGTAACATTCGCAAGTAACCTTTTCCCTTCATTCTACTAGCGGAGTGGTAATGCGATTTGGGCAGATTTATTCGTTTTCCTCTCTCCCTTTCTCGCCCTTTGGTCGGGAGAACTGCGCTGAAGTAGGAGATTTACTGAGTAACGAGTACGCAGAGCCACTACGGGAACGACCGCTCGAGCTCCCTAAGCCGCTATTTCATTTCTGAACGTCCAGCCGCTGAAATTTTCAGTACTAGAAAATGTAGTCTAAACGTCATGTTTTAAGAGAATTTCCAGACGTGAATATATACATACATACATACATTACCAGCTAGAAGTGTTTACCCAGGCATCAACTATAAAACAAAATATGAAATGCTAATTACAAAATTAAAACATTATCTTCTAGCCATAGAACTCGCTTAAAAACTTATAACAAATGGAAGAAAGGGTTTTTCCAAATCATTCACACATATTAGTACCAAGATAATCGCATTTTTGCTTCGGAGATATGACGACCTTCCGCTTTTATTATTGCCTGGCATAATCTTGGCACTCTTTCTAGCAGCTTTGCCAGCGTTATTAGTTTTATCTTGGATCATGCACGATGCAGTTACCCCAAAAGTACTTTCTGATCGAGTTCCTCCTACAACTCGATCGGATTATGATCGGGGATTTCATCGGGAAGTTCCATTTCTTGTTCCATTTGCTCTAGATATTGAACACAACGCACATTGTTTGAACACAAAGTTATCTCCGATTAAAGGTGTTCCAGATGAAACACGATTGGTGTCCAAAATTTGTCTGTAGCAAAATTGTCTCAACAAAACATCAACGCAAATACTTTGGAGGAAGCTAAAGGGTGCATGGTCCAAAATAGGACCAATAACATTGCCATAGAATGCCAGGATTGTTTCTGGCAATAATAAAAGCTCAAAGTTCCCGTATAGACGAATGGAAGATTTAGATATCTTGTTGCTAATATATGTGAATAAACTGGAAACACGTTGTTTTAAGCACTTTACATGAATAGAGAATAAAGTAATATTATTTTAGAGGTCGGTAAACACTTATGGTCTGTAATATATATGTGGCACGTATAATATATAGATGTTCCATTGTTGGAGAATGGAATGGAGAAGTAGTTGAAAATAGAATCGACCAGTTGCGTAAAGCAAACGAGCTTACGTTACGTAGTTATCATTTTTGTTTGCTTCTTACTATTTTCGAAATGAAATATTCGGATTGTAAGTGGTTTGTCTGCTTTTTGAAAAATACAAGTTAAATTGGATTAATTGCAACAAAATTTCTTAATGAATGTCTCGCCTTAGTATTTTGAATGTATAGTAACGAGAAAATGGCAACGTCGTCCCTATACAGTTGCAATATTGATGATCCGCATTTCGGAAGATTGGTCAGTCGGCGGCCTTACCTGTCATCGCCGGTGATTGTCGAATATCGAACAGACATAACCAAGATCAATGCGCGCTATACAAAAATTATTAACATTTAACAAATTTACAATGAATGTTGGAAATGTCCGCGTTATTTTCGATACAAACGTTACATTCACAAAGCCCGTATGTAATAAACACTATGAAACAGCTACAAAAAAGCGTTATGTGGCAGGCATCTGTTGTTCAAACTATGAAATAACTTATAACGACTTAAATACTAAATAACAAATTGAAACACCAAAATAAAAGTAACAAGAAAAATATGGTAACTACGTAGAATTCTGAAAAATGCGAATGTCTTGTCTCGCTTATCAAAAGACCTACTTACTGATTCAGCGCAAATTTTATTACTTATCTAGTATGTTAAAAAGGTCATTATCACCGTTGCCAAATCTATATGGAATTTATAAGCATTTCTTTTTTAATGTTTTCAAGGGAGCGGTTAAACTGTACAGCGAACTGGTGATAGAGTATATTTGTTGTATTTTGTTACTGAGTCCAACTGTATAAATCGTAATTAAAAATTTACATGATCTCTTGAAACAAAGCTTTACAAGAAATAGAAAACTAATTATTTGTGGGGCGTGCTTTATCAAGACGTTTTGTTGCTTTTAACTAATTACATCCAGTCTCAAAAACTTGGCAATCAAACTACTTACAGCCTGTATAGTTAGCTCTCCTATTATACTAAACGGTGTACATCGAATGAAACGTATTAATTTAAAGTGAATTTTATATTTAAAATTTTATAAATAGAAATATGAATTTACTTAGATGCGATATGGCTCAAATTTTATATAGTCCAGTACCATAGTCCAAGTAGGTTTTATACGCTTGGCGTTTTAAGTTACTGCATACTCTACTGTAGATAAAAATAATCACAAATTGAAATGATAAGATAGTCGCAAATTTATATAGGTACTTTGAAATCCATTTTTCAGTATCTTGATTTCAAACAAGAAAACATTTAAATATCTTTACGATAAGCAATAATCTAAAATTATGAGAAATTAAAGATTGGTGGCGTACTAAGCAATGTATATTTAACACCAGGAAAATTGGGACCAAAATGATTTTTTCTAAACTCTGACGAGTACTGCTTGCCTATATCTAAGAGAACCTGAAAATTCTCTTTGTCATTTCTTAAACAACTTATAATTACTTACTTTAGAACGAAACAAGTAATAAACGATTTCTTCTCAACTTATTCTCCATTCCAAAGCGGTCATGAGATGAACTTGTATCTAGGATAAGTACTAGTGAGAAATTATGCACGCGCAGTGCAAGTATATTGCTCAAACCGTGTAGTTTTAACCTGTCTATCTGTATCATAATTTCATACGCGTTCCTTCCTCAAATGAAAATACACAGATACATATCAAGTTTCCTTAAGTAATGCGTTTTTATGCATACATAGATGTATACAAAAGATTGTTTTTATACATATTACAATATTTACACGATTATACATACATTAATACACACATATAGCTTAAATCTATGTAATTATTATCTATACATAATATGTAAAATTTATACCTAGGTTAAGTATATGACAAGGCCCGGTGTTTTGTTAGATCATATTGATCTTTCGTTTTGAAAACTACGCCGTAGTCCACATTGGAAGTTGTTGCGATTCGTAAATTTCTGCGATATTCCACAGTTTCTGTTAATAATAAAATAAATTAAGAGGCATATTTTTACCTATTATTAGTTAAAAAAGTACGACGAGCTGAGGTGCTTTCTCTCTCCTAGTCAAACAGCACTTATTAAGGTAAACCTGCCGAAAAATGTTTGGTTAAAATTTAAATTTCCCCTTCTCTAAATTCATTCCATTTTAACAAATAATTCCTGCCATCTATCAATTCCAATCACTTATTTATTCAATTAATTGACTGGAATAAATTATAAACTCTAAATTGGTTGATTTAATGGGTATTTATTTATTTTGCAGATGTTAATTAATTGGAAACATGTGACTTACCTTCTCAAATACACATTCGCTCCGCTGTTCATGTTTTTACTGCCCTGAGGTTGTTGAATTTCCATTTGACTTCCTAATATGTGTGTATGCAAATTTGATGATATTATGCCCCCTCTAGACGTTGCATTAAGTAAATGCTGTAATATTACATACAACGTTGTGTTTCTTCTTAGTTCTTCACAATTGGAATAATCTTAAAACCGAATAATAATGGGAATTACAATATTGACTATATTAACCTTCTGACTGGCGCGCTTATTTGTATTAAATAACCAGGCGCGCCGTGTACAAAGTACACAGCATACTTGTAACCAAAAAGTTGAAAGGATTAATCGCATAAATGTATAATAGATATTACCGCAAAGACATTTATCGTATAAAATACTTTGTTGTTGATTAATTTTTACAATATAGCGGTTGTTTTCGCGGGTAAAAGATGTTTGGTTCTTTTTTCGGGTTTCATCCCGCGTTCGGCGTTGGTTCTCTGAAGAACCAGATACGTCCTGACGTTTCGATGTAATCGCATACATCTTCTTCTTGAGGTCGTCGCGCTATGAATGTGACAATGACAATGAATGACAACTAACGACAGCTAAACGATCTGCCCTTTATTCGAGTCGGCTCCTCTCCCCCTCTGGTTCGGCTTCGTGTGAGTGGCCCTTCCGACGATTGTACGTTCTGTGTTGGGTCCGTACTCCTGCGTTGTTGTATCTTTTCTTGCCTGTTAAAAAGTAGCGGTTTCCATGTCTGTGGAAGGCGTTGTGCGTCGTCCCGTTTATTTAAGCTATGTGACCGTTTGTTGATCTCTATTGCTTCTCTACTTGTTCTCGCTGTTAAGTTCGTATGTGTAGCTATAGTTCTTGTGTTGTCGAAAGTAAAATAGCTATGCTGATTCTGGCGCAAAATCCCATAAGATTTAACACAGGGGTCTCAATTCACATTTCCGCCATCTTGGATTTCATGAGGAGTGAGGGAGAGATAGGGGAGTCCGAGCACATCTCAACCGCTCAACCGCAACAGACAACCGTTAGAATTAGACACTTTCTTGGGTCCACTAGATTGCTATCCACAATAAACTTCTAAATTATTGGTGTAAAAAGTTTTTGCGTCGCCCAATGCAAACAATTTTATACCATATCTAGCCGGTTTGCTGGGTATGTGTTGTATGAAACTACAGCGGCCTCGGAACTGGCTTTACAATTATTCACAAATGAATCCAATATTTCTTTAATCGGTGCTAACCTGTCGATTTTTTTTCTGTCACTTCGTGTCAACTTGTCGTCAAAGTGAAGACACCTCAAGAGAAACAAGAACCGCTTATAACTCATTACTGAGCTTAGTATCTGTATTCCAGTTCCATAGCTGTTCCATAATTATATAACATTGGTGTGATATCTTTTTTTAGTACTGATCAAAAATTCCGATCAAAGCCGAGATCTCACACATGGTGGTAACTTGGCAATCTCTTTCTCGAGCATATGAGGTAGTACTTTGCCTTTATTCGATATACATATTTGTATATTTGACAATACTTTGAATCATTTCTGCTTCTATTATTTTATAAAATGCGCTTACTTCATCCGTGATGTCTGCGGACCTTGGTGTAACATTTTGTTTCTTTACATTTGATGGGGCTTTGTACGGCGTTTTCTTCTATATCAAAGACTGATCTATTCCCTTATTTGCTTCAGGTGCAGATCGACGAAGCTATTTTTTAGATCCCCTAAATTTGGCCCCTTTTCAAAAAAGAAATCATTGCTTGTATTCTGCTCATCACCACTTCTGATTCAGTATCGTGAACACTTTCAAAAATCTCCTCTTCTTCACAGATATCGGAGTCGTCAATGCCTTCTTCTGTTTCATCTTGCAAAAAATCCAAAAGTTTGTCTCTCAAGGATGTGCAGGCGAATTAATTAATACTTTGTGCGGGAGGAGTAATCCGAACAGTGTGTTTACTGATTGGACGTCTTTATCAGTGGCGAGAAGAGCAGTATCATCGGCAAACGCTGCCGTGATTAATTTAATTAAATTCAATATTTGATGAAATTCATTATTGGAATAATCGTCTCTGCTGTAGTATGTGGCACCATTAGCCTTATTTTTAAGTGCTGCAACCGTCTGCTATAAAAATTAAATATATATAAAGACATAACCAAGAAACAAAACAGTAGCCCATGCTCTGTACCCTTTCCTCTATTTAATACTTTATTCAGGATAAAAATTTGTTGACAAAATTTGTTGGTTATATTTATGCTGTTAAATTTTATTAGGCAAGCTATTGTGTAACTATAACCTGTCCCTGAAACGAGGGGTGACGTCACGTACAAACTTTAAAATACACTCAGTATAAATGTTAAACCTACATTGTAATTACGCGTAAAACAAAACAAATTACATAAATATTAAGGAGACGCTTGTATGATATAATAATTTAAGATATACAAAGTCCAGTTAATGATTTTCTCAAAATATCTCTGAACATCACAAAAAAATGAAAAATGTTTATACTGCTCTACTGTATTTTAATTTATTTTACTTCACAACAACTTAATATAACTGTGTAACTAAATAGGACAATCCTGTCATCTTTTTCTACACATAAACTTAAATCTATTTCATGCCGTCAAAGTTTGGACTCATTCATCTCACTCCTTTTATTGACAATACGCATCTCCAATGCCAGAAATTATATCTTGTAATTGGTAAAATTAAATTTAGTTGTTTATAGAAGGGAGGAAAAAATGATTTCCTAACTTCATGGATAAATAATAGCAGATTTATAAGGATCTTGTTGCGAAGCGAAAATTACAAAACGAGCTTAATTGTATTCGAAATCAATTTCATCTTCTGTCACTAATTTCATATCGAATACCGGGAAAATTGAATTTGTTAAGTGCCAACACGGAAAATACAAAATTTGCACTCGGCTTTTGTTTTATTTTGAGTGTTGGTAATTAGTGAATAGCTTTTTAGCGTGTGAGTGAGTACAAATGCTAATAAACTCGCGCTTTTTTATGATGTTCTCCCAGGATTTAGTACCAACTTCATAGTAATTAAGTTCAACATTCAGTACACATTTTTACTTAATAAGCGCAATATTGTTACGTGCAAAATAGTGTGGTAATAACATAATTACCGTTGTGTTTATTTAATTTGCTCAAACTGTAAAACAACGACAAAATATATCATTAATATTGCATTACGCACCTACCCATTGGGTTTACCCTTTCCTTTCAAAGGCCTTTGTTTAGTTTTAGATTCGCTTGTTTCCACTTCTAGTCATTGCATTCATTTTACTCACTTTCCTCATTATCTTAGTAGGCTTGAATCTTGTGACTTTTATTATAATTCCAACCTAAAAATAAAAAATACCCTTACCACCTCGATGAGTGAAGAACTCCGGATACGTATTTCGGCAACTGAGTTGTCATCCTTAGCAGAATCTATGCAGGAGGATAATGTAAGACCTCGCACTCTGGGAGATATGCACCACATAGAACACCACTTGAATAACACTGAGTAACACTCAGTAACACTGAGTAACACTTATTCAAGTGGTGTTCTGTGTGGTGCATATCTCCCAGAGTGCGACGTCTAACATTATCTTCCTTCGTAGACTCTGCTGAGGATGGCAACTTAGTTGCCGAAATACGTATCCGGAGTTCTTCACACATTTTAAGCCACCGTATCATATTATTTGTATTTTATATAATTTCAACCGAATCTTAAGCATGAAAAATAATGTCGGTAACGTAATTTTTTAAATAAATATTGTATAAAAGTTTTAATTTTTGATATATAAGCAACTGAAATATACTGGAATACTGCAGAAATTGGTCACTAAGCAAGGATGTTACAACTAAGTTTGTACACATCAATGAATTATTACACAAATATTAATCAGTACCTACCTATGTTAGTTTACTGATGCAATTGTTTATTTTGTAAGAAGCAACTGTTGTCATATGCAGGATGTAAAAGAAATGAAAAAATATATTAAACATAAAAAATAATTCTATCAAACTTGATTCCAAAAGATCACACTTCTATCTGGACCTAGACTTCAATGCGAAATTTATGTTTAACAAACAATTCGATAACCTTTTGGCAAGTGCTAAAACAAGTTTAATAGAATTATAGTTATGTATGTATACTTATCATGCACACTATATTCTGGTCATACACTACAATAAAAAATACAGTACACAATAACAATTAAAACGTGCACACACAAGATGTTATATTTAAGAATTAAAAAGCAATAGTTTTTTATAATGTTGTTGACGATATTTATTACATTTATTATAAATGAACCAATTACTTTTAAAACAGACACTTATCGTATGATAGATTATATTGTATACAACCACATGCACCCCATACTCTTTATTATTTATTATACATATATAAATGTTTAAGATAAAATTAGGAAAAGATGATAATGCATAGCGTGTAAGATTGCATATTATAGAAATAGGGAAATGATAACTGAAACAAAACATATCAACTGGAACATATCAGAAAAAGCATGTACAAATGAAAAGTTGGTGTAAAACTATCACCCGTGTAGAATAGAAAGCTGACCTAACTAGGCCAATCTATCCAGGAAGCAACTGCAGACCTATTACACTCTCTAGAACATTATAAATGATTTAGGTTTTAGCAGTAATAAGGAATAATAATACCTATTAAAAAACACTGAAAGGCTGCATAGTGAATATACATATCAAATAATATGAAAATGTGTAACATATCAACATATGTGATTTTAATACTTGTACATATTTTTATAAATATATATATTCTATAAATACATATAATAGAAAAATTATTTATTAAATTACGTGCTCCAGAAGTCGTCTAAGTTTGTGGTGTGATAATCATCCAAGAGACACCAATATAATACACACAACTAATCGTATGGGTAGTTGAAAACATACCTTTGTATCTTTCTAGTACAAAATGCGTTCCTAAAACACTAATCAATGTCGGAAAATCAAAAAAAAACATGGTACGATGGAAATTTTGTTGTTACATTACAGATTTAGACGCACTCTGGTGGCATTCTAACGAAATACTTTAAAATTAGTACGATTGTTATGTTTTTAACTATATTTATTATCTTGTGTGAGTGTCTGTAATCTAATACGTATGTGTGTGAAATATGAACTATCCTATTACTAATCTGCTTGACTATTTCACCAATTTATATTCATTATGAATAGAGTGTTAGTATATAGCTATATTTTGCAACCATGAGGCGGTAAAAGTTTTTTTTTTTCAATTTAATGAAAGGTATATTCCTAATAGTATTTACCATGAATCAAACCGTTCTTGTTCCGACAATTATTAGTTCCTGAAAATTTTGTGATTCGCAATACGTGGTTACTGAAATTGGTGCCTTCCAGTTGCAATCTCAGTTACCAGAATAAGAAAATGAGACGATAGGTTATGTTTATGACTTGAAACTTTCAGATACAATGGAAACTATAACAGATGTTATGTTACCATGTTAAAATATAAAGAACGTTAGTTGAATAACCACATTTTTCAGACAGCCTTTAGATATTATACCTACTTTTTCCAAAACCACAGCTTCAGTTACTTGAATTCATTCTTGGTATTTGCTATAAAAAATATCATAGGTTGTGGTAAATCTTAAGCAACTAATGGACAAAAACGTGCAGTGTAACTGTAGACGGAATCTAATTGTACCACCTAAGGCGTATTGTGATGTCGTCTTTGTATTCATCACCTGACAAGCATGTTTTTCTTAGTATTTAATTGATGTTAGACAAAATGAACGCAGTAAAGTTTGCATGCACACTTTAAACTTAATCGTTTCTATTTTTCAATAGAGTATCTTTCATTATTATTGTCTTAACTTTATTACTTTTAAATATATATGCTGTAATATAGGAGCTGAAACTGAAGACGTATTTTTAGTAACAATATGTTATATTTCGAACTGTATAGGTACATGTAAAGCACGGAGATTCAACTCTTCTAGACATAATAGAAACGCTCCTCCACCAATTTTGGTCCTGGCGTCCTGGACAACAATTAGTTGCCTGTATCTGCAGGCGTCTCTAAACGAAAACATGTTTAAGAGGTTGCCTGGCAAGTGTTAAAATAAAGGCGTTTCTGTGATATATCTGTGAAATGTTGTGTTAGATGAAATGATTAAAGTCTGAAACTCTGCGACCGCATTTTTGGTATTAAATTTCATATTAATTTATTGTATACTAATGTTCTTACGGATTTCATCGTGCGTGAAAACTTTTGTTTTGAACTCGTTGAGTTGAAAACACAAGCACTTGTTAATAATAGCGCCTCTGTGAAGCGAGACCAGAACTTACCCTACCACTGCATTTCAAAAGCGTTCCTGTTTTTTAGTATTGAGTTAACCATCTCCTGTGTGGGTTATCTCTGACATAAAGATATCTTACTATGCCCGGTTTCTGAAACCAAAAACAGCAGTTATCTGTTCGATACCTGGCCGTTCTACATGTAAAGCGGTCAGATATCGAACAGAAACAGATAACTGCTGTTGTTACGTTTCAGAAACCGGGCATTCGTGTCTTTTTATACATACAGTGTTTTCGAGGATATATCAAACCCACGTGATCTCTTTCTTGTATGCAACCAACACTACAAATTGGCATTACACATAATAATTAATATATTTGGCAGCTAGGTTATACTTTAATAAAAGAAGTCATTTCAACCAATAAAATGGATTGTGCTGAAAATATATATTTCATTTTTGTGACTTTATTCGGTTATTAAAAAATACAATGAATGTAGGAAACATACTTTTTTATACATTATATTGCAAGCACACATTAACTCGTCGCTTAAAATTATCAAAAATACGTTGCAACTCTTCTGCACTAATGTTTTTTATTTCATTCTAAATCGCTGCTTGTAGTTCTAAATTATTAAGAAGTGCATTTTGTTTCGCGGTGAACGCAATTATAAAGTTTCCAATTTCTATTTCTAACGTTAACATTTATCAATAAGGTTGATAACTTACACAAGAAGGAAAATACAGATTCAATAGCTCTTAGAAGAACTGTTACAATGAAATAAAATTAATACCAAAATAATGATAATACCAGAGAAGATAACAGGAAAATTGACTTGCCAATGCTATTACGATTATCAAAATTCTTGGTGGGAAAATGGTCGCATAATATAGGCAACCAATATTACAATTATATAGTCAGGTCATGTGGGTTTGATTTATATTTGAAATCAATCTGTATATTAGTTCACATAAGTGCTGGAGTCTGGCAGGCATTAAGGCGACTAGGATCACATATTTGGTATTTGAACCCCAGTGAAAAATCAAATTTTCTATCGTGTGTTATCACGCCGGTTATTCGCAGATCTATCGTATTCAGTATATTTGTTTATTGCGGAGAACGAAAACACACAAAGAAAAATAGGCTTCAGGTTGTACAATTGGAATCTGTGAACTTTGCACATATGTAGCTATTTAGCATATATTGCTGTAAGGAAAAATAGAACAGAATAAGATTTTTGCCACCTAAATCGTTGCAAATAATGTATTTATTTTTTATTCATGCCATAAATAAACTTAACTGGTAAATAAATACATACATATTGTAAGGGACTTCTAAGACTGGATTGTTAATAATAACTATTAATAGTATTAAAGTATTATACATGTACTATTACATATTGAATTATATTCAGATGTATTTAAGAACCAATTAAGTCTATTCTTATTTCGCCCTTCGTACATTGCCATGGTTAAATCATTCAATTATCTCTAAGCACTGTGTAATGCTGTGGTGAAAGAACGTAATTCCATCTAGTAGATCTCTAGTGTATAATGTAATTATTACTCTCTTTGAATGTTGTAAATGTGTGTAGTTTTTACTCCTATAACGAACCAGCTCTTTCGAAGATCAATCTGTTACAAGCATAAATACGATTTCCGCAAGCAAGATCCTATGCTAATTTCAGATGCTGAAAATTAGCTTATGCAAAATATTTGAAACAGTAAAAGTATTATTTGTTCACAAAACAGTTTTGATGTTGATGAAACATTTTCCCGTTGTCTAGAACCATACATAAATACATGGAAGTTAGATTGATTGTATTGTGAATAATGTATAAACTCATAAACGGAAATTTAGATGATCATATTGTATAATAGGCGTAAAGAGAATTTTTATTTTGTAAAATGTAATATAATTAATAGATGACGACGTGTAGAACCGTTTGTTTCAATACAAATTATATTTTTGATGTAAAGTTTTATATTTCTACGTCAAACACTGGCTTTGAACACCGATATAGTTTAGGAAATATTTAAGTTTACCTTTATACTATGTTGCTTATAAAATACTTGATAGTATAATACTTCAGAATTGTCCCACCAAAATTGCCAACCCCCAAACAACGATTTTAAAAGAATAGCACTCTGATATTTCAAGGTAATCTTAAATATTTCAGAAAAGAAAAAAAAGAGAAATTGAAGTATCTGATTTCAGGTAATATTAGTTTACACTGTTTAGATGCTGATGCAAATAAATTATTAAATAAAATGTAAACTTCATTTAACACTAAGAGAAAATTAAAGATTTAGATGTCAATTGCTTGATCTAAATGAATTGTTACGATTATAATTTCTATGTGTACAATAAGACATTTTAAACGTACCTTTAGGCAATGAGAAATGAAGGAAATAACTGTCACTGTTAATATTCGCACTAAATAAGCAAATCAAGAAACCTGTTTTTATATACGAAACCGCGAGGGAGTAGCAAATATTAACAATTTTACCAAACAAAACGAGTAAACTAATAAATATGAAAATGTCTCAAAAGAATCACACACATACCTGTCGTACGTATAATTATTTTAATTAAACACAAACAAGAATGGCAATAAGAGGTATGTGTGTGAACGAATTACGTTTTTTAACAATTTTTTCTTCTTTGAAGGAATATGTATTTGTGGGTGAGAAATAAATGTAATGAAATAGAAGTTGTTCGTTTATTTAATGTCTTCGATTCCGTCCTGATTATGATTGTTTCCGTGAAAATTACTTAATGTCACTCCAAAACTAAAAATAATATGTGACCCTTGAACAATTAGATATGTATTTAATTAAACATTGGATGTGAAATTTTATTATGTCAAATGAAAGTACTTTCTAATATAATTACTAGCGCCTCCACCAGAAATCTTTGTGTTTACAAGTAAATGATATACTGTGTGCGGAGAGATCTATTCCATCATAATGGTAATTCCAATAATCGGCAGTATTTGCCAAGTCAAGCGAAGTACTATAAATAATTCTTTACTTCAATATTTATTTTTTTGACAAACTGTTCGTTTTTCTGCTGCCAATATCTCGATGTATATAATTCAATATCAATTATTTTTCGTTTAACATTTAACTTATGCAAAATAATTTGACGTTCGCTTGACTATCTGCCTCTATTCTTTCCCCAAAAAGTCCGATTCTTTTCTTTTGGCTTGCTGCACTAATTCTTTTTAACCTAGTTTCATTCTTTTGTATACTCATTGTCCCTGATATGTCTATCCAAATATTTTTTTCAACTAATTTTCTTTTTATTGCCATTTTTATTTCATTACTCCATGCGCCCGATTACTTCTGACGATTATTTGTTTTAGTAACACCGCACACTTGTGCGGCTGATATGGTATGAGTATACCATGTTCTCAGAGAAACTGCTTATTTATAGTAGAGCTACCTCTCCAATGCATTAATATTGTGTCTACTTCTCTATTGTTTCCTTGTTGCACCTGATATGGATATGCCCATAGATCTCTCCTGCATACGGTATAGTTTATGGTTGACATAGGAGTAAATAAATATAAAAGAAAAGCGGTTTCAAGTATACATTTTATTTTTTATTACATCTATTATAAATCAGAGAAAATACATATATTAACATTTTAAATATTATCAATAGCTTCTTCTCAGCTTCATCTTCCTCTCAATATTTCATTTAATCATTTATATATTACGTATAATAATGATAATAGTTATAATAATAAAAAATAAAGAGAAGAAATCATAATTGAATAGTATACAAATCGAATATGTACAAGTTAAGTTTAATCTTCAAATATAATTAGAATAAAATCAATAAATAATAAATACATACAAACTCCTTCGGTGTAGGAAATAAAATTGTTGCTTACGTACAAATATTCATAATGTAACAACACAAAAGATGAGATTTAGATTTCTATACAGTTACGTACACATATATGAATAATATTTCTATTAAAATAATTCTTTTAAATTAATTATTAATTAAATAATTGTTCGCAAAACAATTTATAACGTGCGAAAATTATTCACAAGTGCTTATTTGTTAAAAACGAAAAAGAACTATACACAATAGGCAACTAGGAACTATTAAATGCATTATTAACCTCCTTCTTAATTCCTCAATCCATACAGTTTTTCTTCCCTAAACAAACTGTAAATAATCATCGATTATTTGTATGATTCATCCGAGAAATATAAAGTGATGGGAGATCTTCGAAATAAATTATATTACAAACGCAATATTTATAACAGTAATCTTTTGTTTTTAATTGAATATACTAAAACGTATTTACAAATAATTGTTCGTAAACAATTTCATACAATAAAAAAAATAGATCGTAATATATATTTCTTTATCAAATAAAAATTACCACACTCCTCTCTTTTAAATAAAATTAGAAGGAAAAATAGTCAAAGTGCAGATTAAAAAGATGCCGCACTAGCCTTAATTAATAAATTGTGAAATTCTAAAATAAAATTTAATAAAAACAGATTACAAAGTAAATATATTAACGAAACCTACAATTTAAATATATATTTGATCTAGGCAAGATTTTAGAAGCATGTTACACATACATAAACGATCATGTTGACACACTATCATTTGGGTGCAACAAGACACACATGAAAACTTCGTATAGAGTAAAAGATCCAATCAACTTCGACCGCCTTATTGCAGTCTTTTCTTGGGAGTTTTGATTAAACTATCAACATAATTTATAAATGCCTTTTGGGAAGCATGCGATGCCTATTTTGTATCTATAATTCCTATTACATATGACATCTAAATAAATTATGTATGTATTTGTATTGGCAGTAGCTAAGATAGTTGTTGCTGTTTCTTACGTGAACGTGGCAAAACTAAGAAAGGTGAAAGATATACATGTAGATTTGAATACAGTGACGTAATGAAGATATAATAAATAGCGAACACAGAATTTAATGTATCATTGATATTTTCCTGTGAATATCATTTTTTTTTATATAACACGAAAATACGTCTTATTGGTAATTAAATATAATATAGAGAAAAAATAATATCTATTTCCTATATGTGCTTATCTATGCCCCACCTAATAATCGGTATATTCTTTACAAATATCTTCTTTATCCTTCAATTTATGTTAAATATACTTTTACTAATTTTCACAATTTAGTTCTAAAATCTACGAATATTAATTTCATTATACCTGTTTTTTTTTTTTAATTTTCTATTACAGATATATTTTCAGATATTAAGACGTAAATATAGAACAATACTTGGATATTAGATATAACATAACATTATTTGTTCAGTAGAATTTACAAAAATTTTCTTTCATATTTAGGATAATTTCACAGATGAAAATTAATATTTTGATTATTGTGATTTAACAATCGCAGCACACATTTATGTAGAAGCTTACCAATTCAATTTAGGATTTTAATACATCTGTGATGCGATAATAATATCGCTAATTTTTATACGGCACGTCGCCTTACGCAACGGCTGTTTATTTTACACAGACACATGTTAATATCTCTACACAACTAAATACATAGATATATCATGCATTATCGTTAAATGGTCGAGAGAGGAACGAATGATTTTGATAAGCGACCATTTATTACTATACCATATTATCAACAACTACTGAGTGATCCACGGCAATTGCACGGGTTTTGCAATAAAACATCCCTAGGTTATATTCAATTTTGTAGATTGCCCCTCCTGTATATTGTATATTATTTGTTTGCAGGGCGGTGTAAACAGTAAAAATAACTAATAAAGTGAAATACATAGCTAGGTTGACCAATCTGGCGGTGTTGCCATACTAAAATTGGTATGGTATTATCAACTCAGGACAGTTGTTATGAGTGGGCCACTCTATATATACTTTTATATGTATAGATAACATATGACATATAATCTACATATATGTTTATTGTGTATGGATATTTTATTTCTCTATTGGCTTATTCGTACTGCCTCGTAACGTAGAATTATTTGAACGATAGATTATCATTTATCAGATTATAAGATATACAACAGTAAAGAAGTCAATATACATAATAGGTACATACATTTACAAACACGTGATTAAGATAGTTATATTCATCGCAGTCGTGTAAATAATATATTATTCCCTTTTGTTCTAATAACTGACAACAATATAATATATTCTAGTTCTTACTATTTGCTGCTTAAAAATATGTTCTTAAAATCCTCTGTAGTACCTAACATCCAGCAGTTTGTTAATACACAGGGTGTCGATTCGAAGATTTTTCACTTCTAATATCTTTACGTTATACGAAAACGCGTCGAGTAACACCTAATTTTAAATCCTGTTCAATTTGATACCCAATTTGTTAATTTTTGGATTAGTAATTTTCGAGTATAGTCAAAAACGCATTTCTTCACCTTGACTTAAGGAAAATAAAACCGCATTTCTTCATTCAGTACTTCTGTGTTTTCTGTTAAAATGGTTGAATGATTGGCTGGATTTAAGTTTAATAGACTTCCTTCAAGATATTAAGAGGTGAAAGTTTTCAAACTGACATCTTGTATATTTTGTCCCCTTAAAACATAAATAAGGGTACAATAATAGCTTGCTCGTATATAGTTGTTGGGCAATGTTTGGGAATAAAATTTTCTCAATTAATTTCCGCCATCCTTACACATAAATTTGTGTAATTCGAATTTTTTGGTTCTAGCAAATTTGGCACTCCTTTTGTACCCTATAATACCGAATTATATTATCTGAACTCTCTGCATCGACAATTAAATAAAATGCAACAGCAAAGGCTGAGATTCAATGCATCTATAAGTTAAATACAATACATTTGAGAAAGAAATCGTTTTAAGTTACTAATAACCTGTTGAGATTCTGAATTAAACTAGTAAATTCATTGTTCATTTATGGCATTAAGTTTTACATATGTACTCCAAGTAATTTATAAGATGGGGGATTAAGTACTTGGCTTATATCAAGTCATTGTTATACTGTAACAAACAATTTTTGTTCTGCATTACCTATCTTACGCCTCCCTCAAAAAACCAAGGTCAAGCTCCGATCCTTTGCAATACTCGTCGAAAAAATTCAATTATATTTACCCTCTTCCTCCTGGGAATTCGAAATCTTATTATAAAACAATAATAATACTTTATCTCATCGGATTTCCCCCTCGTTTAAAATAAGAAATATATTATGTATATACAAATATGCACACCACATAGTCCGTCACAAGACGCGAAACGTTATACGTGACATGGTAAAAAATACTGCTTGATTCCTTTCCTTTAACCCACGATTAACTGAAAGTTGTGTTGACTAGCTCTCCTTACCATCGAGTTATTACGATATCGGTATGGAACTCCTGTTTCCCGGCCTATTTAGCCTATTTATCGTTATCGACGCGTTAATCTTGTGCAACAATTGCTCCATTCTCGAACTGGTCGGGCCAGGACGCCTACTTGCGTTCCTCGAACGGTTTGAGGTACACAAACTTTTAGATTGCCAATCGCTGACGTTTATACGCTCCCTCTTGCACTGTTGAGCGTACGCCATTAGACTTTCGCAGTAACACTTGCCGTTAGGACAATCGCACATATCCATTATGCAAGCCTTGTGGTATTTTTTGGAGAACGGACATAATCCGAAGAGTTCGTTGATGTAGTCGCAGTTCCTCTTCACACTTTTGCTACGTAGTCTGGCGCATGGTTTAGTATGTGCCATCTTCTTCCAGCAATTTTTCCCAACGCACCAGGAGTTGACGAATCTCATCAAGTTAGCCTCATTTACGACAGTTCCATTGCGCATCTTCAAATCGTCTTTGGTGTTTAAGTTGAAGTTACCGCACAATCCGCACAGTTTTTTCTTGAACTTGGGCGGCACTGTCACCTCCAGGAAGCTTTTGCCGTTCCAGGAGATCTCCACCCCGTTGGGCAGGTGGATTTGCAACATGTTGGTATCGATCTTCTGGATCTCAATGTTGTTGTTGAAATAGGGGAAGGCGATCAGTTTCCCGTTGACTTTAGTCTGCAATTTTTGACCCAAATTGATCCTGGCACCAGCCGATTTGATCGTCACACGCTTGGTCGAGGAGGTAGTTTTTGTTTTTGTTTTGTATACGTTGGCTACGCGTATTGAGAATGTGTGTTTGCTACAGTCTGCTACCATCTGGTACTTCCCGACGCCTTTTGATGTATACATGAGACCATCAAACGTTTTGTAATGAAGATCGCCGAATACCATGCACGTAGCTGATGCTGAAAATGTAGAATATTAAGTTAAATTAATATATAAATAGCACAAGGGAAATTATTGTATTCAGGCCGAGTCTAATACAAAAGGGGCTAAAGTGCCAGGTAATAGCTACACTTATAGAAAGTATAAGTTTAGTTTAGCTTTACTGCTAAAGGTGGTAACATAAGTATGCATATTAAATATTTCAAATGTATCGTTGTGATAAGGGTTTACTATAGTTTCATATTTTAAAATAGATATTTAAAAGCAGAAACTTTGTACTTACTCTCAATACATTTGGGACAGCATTCTCCTTCCTCGATGACCGGAGTGGATCCTGAAGGACAATTCGATTCGTTACATTTGGTTTTGCTGCACGTAATCAACCCATCGGCGCATTTACATTCCATACAAGGATCAATTTGCTTAGTTTCACCTTCCTGAAATGGAATCATAATTTTTTATTTGCTACACCATCGAGTTTACAGAGAACTCACCTCATAGACGTGTCCGTTGTAACGACACTGTTGTTTGAATTCTGACAGCTCCTCATCGAAACACTCCTTGCAGCAACCGTTATCGATAAGCCTTTGTTGCCTGAGCGAACACTGCAGTACAGGACACGTCTCCCTATGACAGATGGACGTTTCGTTACGACAAACGCACTTAGTGCATTGATCGTAGTTGAAGTGTTGACCCTCCTTCATGAGCTTGTTCTGCAGGAAGCAAACATTTCTGACGTTGTATCGTGTCTTGTTACCGACGCACTTCGGACAACATTCGCCATCCACGTACTTAATCTTCTCGGGTAAACAGTTTAAGACAGGACAGGCAATCTTGGAGCATGTCATCCCGTCGAAGCTGCACGTGCATTTCAAACACGGGTCCGCCGACATGATTTCCCTATTGCTGGAAGGGACATGCCCGTTGAGTTTGCATTCTGGAAAGATACACAACACCTTGTTCAATGTCTCTGCGCCTTACTAATTATGCATGTTCTAAATAATGGTGCGCAAACATACAATGTAATGCATTATTAAACGTGCTACGGATAGTGCTATAATAACTAACGCATAGTACTTCTAAATAAAGCCAAGAATCATTTGTTGTTTTCAGAAATCTCGGCTTATTATTAATTAAATTTTATGCATCAGGATTTTTCCATAATGTGACGGAGTTTTGTAATGATTCTTAGGTAACATTTATAATAATAAAGTCTATAAGATCTAAACCGGAGGATCCACCAAAATGACAACACACTTGATCGACACCTACAGATTTATCCAACAGGCCGATCACACCAAAAACCACTTTGCTTAGGTCATATCAATACACTTTATCTATTAAATTGACTGAACTTAGCCACTTAACTACTTTTTAGTAATAGTTAAGTAATTTCTATATGCTATCTATAGATTGGAATACAATATTTTGAGTAGGTTAACTGTGAGCAACAAAATTCCTATAATTATATGTTATTCTATGTTATTCAGGATGTGGAAATGAATACCAGTGGCACTTATATTGTACTTATTGCAACTGACGTATAATGGCAGCTTAAAGAGCATAAAGGGGGTTAAAGGGCATCAAAGATCTTATACAACTGGTGGATAGCGCGTGCGGCGTTGGTGCTGTCGTCAATGTTAGAGAGAGACAGAATATG
>JARFOC010029967.1:0-30865 GCA_031763485.1 Osmoderma eremita
GACAGCAATGCATTAGGCACACGCTTTTAATGCGCAACATCAAACTAAAAATTTAATAATAGCGGACAATGTAAAAACTAGGCATTTCTATAGAAGCTGAAATATTATCGTAAATAGGATACCAGGACACATTCGACATTGAAGTGAAAGAAAAACTAATATAACGAAATAAACCAAAATATAAAACGATCGACCACTTCCTCTGGTGTACTACTAGAGTAATACCATTTAATTATCTGGACCCTTTCCTCGGTAGTGATAATCATTCTATTATAAAATTTTGTCAAAGAAACCGAAATAATGTATTTAATTTAATAGATTTAGAAAGTAATAATGTAAATAAAGGGAAAAAATGTTGTAAATTAAATTTATAAATTCCGAAAAAGAAAACTCTCAAAGTAAAAGACGCTTGAGTAACGTCAACATATCTGGTATGTGCGAATCACGGCTGTTACGAGCATACTAAGCTAACTACTACAATGACAACTCCTAGTATTCTATGCACCCCACCAGTGCAGCACGACTGCATTCGGGACTGCATGGGTGATCCGCGATATGACATCGCTGCTTGATGAAATACATTACTTACAGACGGCTTTAAAGTTTAGAACTGGCCAGCGCTGTATGTTCATATAGTCCGTAGCGACCCACACACACACACACATACTTAACTCTTCTAGAAACGTGGTGTCTCGGCATTCCCGACTTTAAAAAAACCCACAATAAAAAGAGATCTCAGTTTACGGCTCGCAGGGGATCGAAGAAGTCCCGCACTAGCGAGCGCTGCTGTTTCGGCTAATTTTACACGAATCCAAGATAAAAAAAAAGTGATTTATTCCTCCCGCCGAGGACGACATCTTTCGCATCGAAGACGTCGAAAAAGATCTTCGTATTTACGTGGATAACCGTTGAAGTTCGGGCGCTGACGAAATGTAATGAAGATAAATCAGACTTACGATTAATTATACCGGAAAGTTTAAGATAAGATGTAAGGAGAAAAAGAATTATTAGTTTTTGAGTCATGAAAAGTTTATCAGATTTTTTTGAATATACTATTTTCTTCTTGGTGAAAGAACAGGTTGAGTTGAATAAAGTAGTATAAATGTGAGCTTGCACCCTATCTCTTTCTTTTACCTGACTCGTTTATTGGTTGACAATTGAATCCCTTAGCTTGGTCTTATACAGATTGTCTTACAGAAAAAGGAGGAGTCCATACCGCCTTCATTTATAGGCCGATTTTAATAAATTAACCTAATAAATACATCAACAACAGAAAACAAATGACAAAAGTAGATAACATTATGAGTGAACCTCTGACTGCAAAATTTGGAATACCACAAGAAGGAAATCTCCCACCAATTCTCTACATACCATACGTAAATGATCTATTTGAACAACCATTCCATGGAAAACTATACGCTTATGCTGACGACACCTGCATGCTCTATTCCGGACACTGTACAAAAAACGTGTAACACAAAATAAAAGAAGATATGAAAATTTTGGAAGAACGGTGCTTCAATAATTTACTAACTATGAACGAACCAAAAACCGAATATATGATATACAGTAAAAATAAGAAGGAACAAGAAATAAATATGTACATAAGCATTCGGAAATTAAAGGAAGTAAGAGAAACAACATATTTAGGCTTGCAACTGCAAAATACCATGAAATGACATGGAATAGACATATATAGAAATTAATAGAACAAAATGCAAGAACAATTGCAGGCTTAAATGAAATTAAGCATATAATGCCGTCTTCTGATAAAAAACAACTATACCACATCCTATTCACTGCAAAAGTCAGCCACCTTATAAACATTTGGATTAACACAACATCAAAAAATATAGCCAAAATACAGCCAGAACAAAATAAAATCCTAAAAATAATACACAAGTTAAACTATAGAATTCCAACAATACAAGTTTATAAAAAACAGAAAAGGGCTAAACATACAAGGAATAATAAACTTAAATAACATACTATTTCTACACAAAATTAAAAATAATGAAATTGAAACAAAAATAAAATTACACACCAATAGAGAAATACATGATTACAAAACTCGCAGAGTATCGCACTTGAGAACCGTTGTTTATTGTATATTGTACACTTAATAAAATTTGTTTTAAAAAATCATGATTTCTATCAAACCTAAACATAGGGAAACGTCTTATGGCTAGGGTATAAAGCAAATTCTGAAGAGATTTCTTGTAAACCAATAAAAAAAAATGTTACAAACCTTTGCGTAAATTAATTAATTATAAACGACCCTACATTTTCCAGATAAAAAAAGCCAATCATTAAATTGAAAATTACCTAATCATTACCCCATTCTCCTGTCGTCATTTTAAGCTGATTAATCGCGCTTCACCGACAAACAGGAATTTAGCGATTTACGATACTCCAATATCAGTAGCGAAAACAGACCCAGTTATGGCGTTGAATGTCGGGGAACCGAATGCCCCTGGCTCGCTCGCGTCTGCTTTGTGTTTGCATTTCATTATTGTCCCTTATTTACCTGTCTACGAAAGCGGCCTTATTTGATTTCCTAAAGTAATTATAAACTGCACAGCACTACCGACACCGCTCCTACGAAGAGCGTGTTGTGTTAATAATACAACGCAAGCCATTTCTGGTCGCATTGGCGAAAGTGAGAACATTGTGTGTGATTGAAGATAATTCTTCTGATGTCTTATTGTTGCTCAAAGATTCTTTTTGGTCCAAATTTCATTGTTGTTCATCTTTTTTTAACAATTAAATTCTCATTTTGAGAATAATAAAGCGATGGTTGCATATTTTTGACAGTTTATATCTGAAGAGGACGACAAAAGAAATATTTATGATTTTAATTTGTCAAAAACAGCCGTTACGATGGAATATCTTGACAAGAAAGAATGTTTTTTGGAATATCTACGGAATTAAATCGAGAAAATCCGATCGAAAAGACCCTAAAAAATCGATGTTTGTAAATGAGGTTAGGTTCCGAAGGCAGATTCGCCGACTTGATACTGATAATCCCCAAACTCGCCGCAAGAATTGTTACTTTGTTCAAAACCAAGGTTGCTATCACTACACAAATCTCCTTTTAGGGTCCTAATAAAATAAACGTCCCACATTTTTACCTGTATTATGCTTAAACGGCTCAAAATAAAATGGAAGCGTAGTAGCGATCGAACGGAACAGTGGTAATAAAGGAGAATTTACGTTAATCCTATTCATATAGTAGAGTAGATCGTGTGATTAATCCTAGGGATATGGGGGCAAAAGAAGACCGGTAGGAGAACTAAGGGATTATTCGAATTGCGAATATGTAATTAAATTGGAAAGGTCGAGATTTATTGAAATGGCACATTACTATAAAATCGACTAGATTGGCAAGAATTGATTATTTTTCATTCAAAATAAAAATGACACTATACTTTTTGAGTTTTCCGTTCATAACACACCAAACATGTCCCCTTTTTAATTGGACATAATCGACAGTATCATCCCTGTAACTTACTATAGATTACGTAATATTAATGTCCAATATGTCCTCTGACACTGAGTTCCTAGTTTTCTCCTGCGTGATTGTGCTGCAGTGTTTGTTAAACCACTAGATTACTTATTCAATTTAATGTTGCGTAATTTCGAATATCCTGCAACATGGAAAACGTCCCGCATTTGCCCTGTTCTTGAGAAAGGTGATCCTGCAGATGTAACCAATCGCAGACCCATTTCTATTCTTTGCCACTTTTGTTGCTTTAGCGACTATGTGTTAGAAGTCTTAGACAAACGAGGACAGGTGGATGTCGTCTACACTAACTTTCGTAAAGCATTCGACCAGATCGACCATTCTATTCAACTCCATGAACTTCAATCATATGGTTTTTCCTCCACTTTAATCAAGCTACTTTATTCTTACCTTACAGACAGACAGCAATATATAAAATACAAAATAGGATACGGTGGCTTAAAATAGTAAAAAATAAAAAATACCCTTACCACTTCGATGGGTGAAGAACTCCTGGATATGTTCGTTACTCATCGAGGTGGTAAGGGTATTTTTTATTTTTTAGACAGCAATATGTTGAATATCATGACGCCACATCTAACATTTCCTATCCGATCTCTGGTGTACCACAAAGGTCAAATCTTGGACCACTTCTTTTCCTTTTATTCATAAACGACATTGTCAAGCTACTTCATTGTGAGGTTTTGCTGTTTGCCGATGATATGAAAATTTTTTCCAAAAATTGAGTCGCAGGAAGATTGTCTTTTACTTCAGAACGCCTTGTCCTGCGTTATCGCATGGTGTCAACAAAACAGTATACACTTAAACATAAATAATTTCACAGTTATGACCTATACTAGAAAACAGTGCTATATTGATGACATAGTGCTTCAGAGAGCTGGTGTAATCAATGATTTGGGTGTATTATTCGATACGAAATCTACATTTAACGATGATCTTGGGGAAATAATTTCTAAAACGTATAAAATCTATGGGGTTTATTTATAGAAATTGCAAAGATTTCACAGATAACCCAATTTCAGTTATCTCATGTACCCTATTCTAGAAAGTCTTAAACATCCATATTTGTACCAATATATCACCATATTTACACGCCGTACGTGCATTCTCACACTAAATCGACATTTACGTCAAATGTCTCTCGCACGACTGCAATAACTCGATTTTCAACACAGATAAAGGGCGGGGCAGAAGGCAAACAATGCACCGTTCTAGAATTTTCCGCACTCGACCATTTTATTTCGTCCATAATTTTAGGACGTGTAAACCTTTCCACAACACACACACATACAAATACCAATTGCTACTACGATAAGAATAAGGTCCGAATGTGGGTGGGTCGTAGCTGGAAATTTTATTTTACAATTTCAAGAGTTGCGATTACCGCCACTTCCGAAATGGTATAAACTTAGTTTTACAACTCGCACGGTTTGCGTTAACGGCACACAGAACGGCCCGTTATAAACAGGCTTGATCCTCGATTCGGCGCTGTATTTTAAGGTGTTATTGTCATCGGTTCGTTACAGAAACTAACTACACGTTTACGATACTAGAGTTTGTCTGGGGAAGGGGATAGCGTTTTTACGACCTACCAACGAGGCGAGAGCTCATCTCGACGGATCGTTTATGTAGTTTTACGCGACGGATAGTTTGTTAACTTTAAAATAAATCAGGCCCGGATTAAATTAAATTGATCGTATAATCGTCAGTTTACTCCGACCCCCATGAATTTAGATATTTGCAATTCATACGTGAGGAGATTAAAATGAAATCTATCTAACCAGAATATGATGTAGTTCATCCACTGGTCTGGTCATCTCGAATAGAATATCTACCTCATTTGAACCGATTTGACCGGAATTTTATTGATTAAATACACACATCAAAATATTCTGGGGGACAAGCAAGGAAATGCATTTCTTTACACATAGGTGAATAACAGTTTGTTGTATGTGAAGGTGTAAGTCGACCATCATTACTTGTTTACTTTTAGAAACAGTTAAAAATACCTAAGGATCAATATGTTTATTTAGAAATAATTCTCATAATTTATAAATTTTTACAAAACCTATTAAAAAAAAACAATAACAATCAACAACATGTGACAATGAGCGCAACGTCAGTACCGTGAGGGGACCTCCACGAGTGTTGACTACATTTCTGCACCTGCTTGACGTAATTATAATCAAGTGGTCTAGCTCTTGTTGATCGATGGCATTGCACTGTTCTACAAGACACTGATACAATTATTGTCTTTTTTGAAAGACTAGATTTTGACGCACTATCCTTTTTTGCAGCAAATCCCATACGCGGTCTATGGGATTTAAATCAGGGTATTGTGCTGGTCATGGCATAACATTAATTGCGTGCAGCAAACGATTGACGACACTTTTTGACGTGTTGAGAGCTTCTGTGAGTTAAACCACTTTCAAGCATTCCAATAGCTATTAATTGCGTATCACGGTCCAAATGATGTCTCTCCATCCTCAATTAATGCTAAAGAAACCGGAAAAGGTAATTGATCGCAAAATAAACACAAAGATCTGAAGACGAAAAATCATTTTTTTTTTAATTTCCACTGATTTCTCAGTTAATAAGACCTTATTGCCACTTAAATTATCGAAACACTAGCAGCAAACAGTATTGACGTTTAAAATGACATCATACAAATCTTTCGTTATATATGGCTCGTAAACCACTAGCAAATAAAGCCTTGTCACCTAGATTATTTTGATGTGTGTATGATTGAGAATTTTCACCATAAACATCTGATCCTGTATAATTTCTAGCTGATTATCTTCTTTTGTCAAAAACATTATTACGCTTCCATGCTCAAATGACTTTTAAATTGTGATTCATGCAACATTTCCAATTCGAATCCAGCAGTTTCTGGGATTCTGTTTTCTCCCAAATTTGCATTTAATTAACCTTAAAAACTTTTGAAAAAGGAGAATGTCTGAATGCCCTACTGAAATTTAAATAAGTTTCTAAGACCTTGTCTTTTTACAATCACTTTCAAAACTAACCTACCCAGGATTACATAACACAAAAGCTACCCCAACGTTATTATAGAAATCAAAGCTTTCTCGAGCACTGTATACGTGAATAGTACATACGATTTACTGTCAGATCGATGGAATTCTCTCTAAAGATCGCAATAACGTTCCAAATACCGCGGCGATCGCCCCAATACCACCTTTCTCCGCATCTCCCTTTATATCCCAAGGCAACCCTCGACGCTATACACCAATACTACGAAGTTTCCTTCGACTTTGGGACGTTTCTCTTTTTATTTCGGCGTTCATTCGTTGTTTTATTGATACCGCCTTGCGAGCCGATGTCGCAATACTGGAGCCTTCCAGAAGTTAATTCGATAACTCGTCCGGATATCCTACCCTGTTCCGACTTGTATGTAGCGCGATGACATTGGGAAAACGATAAAACAGATACGGGGAAAAAGAACGTTTGCTCCCTGCATCCTAATGTTTAATCTTAAGCAATGTTTGCTCTTAAGATTTATAATTTTTTACTTTGGCACTGTACTATAGATCGTCTCAACCTCCGTATGCAGTATGGGATATAATAGCAACCTTTATCTCTAACTATCCTTAGTTACTGTTATTAGCGCTATCTTCACGTTCGATTGCTATGTTGCAACTTATTTACATATGTCGGCGTCGGCAAAGTATCTATCTATCTGTTTAATAGCGTCAACTGCTGTCAATCGTTATCGTCGTAGTTTTAAAATATTTTTAGTTAAATTCCACGTTAATTTGTTTATAGATAGTTGTACAAATCGTTCCTTTCAGAACGCTTCCATCTTTTTCGAGAGTGCACAGGGTAATACGGATACTTTTCTTGATTTTTAGAAATTGTGTAACCTATACATTTAATTACAGTTTTCACTGCATTAATGGAGCCTGTAGGTAGAAAACGGTGTAAGGGAGAAAAAATTAGCCTGAAGGGGATGTGTATGATTGCAAATGTTTTAAACTATTTTAATAAAACCATGAATGTGACTACTGCCGTTCAAGAAGCAAGTAAAGCTTTGGGTTGCTCAGAACGTACAATATATAGTATAAAACAGGAGCAGCAAACTGGTTCATTAAAAACCCCAAGAAAAGGAAAGGCATACAACCAAATGAGCGATTACAAAATTTGCAGTTTTTAAATATAAAAGAAGTAACAAAAAAGGGTACCAGATGTTTTGAGTAAGCATTAATAGATAGTAAGCTTAGAATATGTGCACTGCACTTTTATGTCACTTCAACACTGTTGAACAATTAAGTTTATTAGTATTATTATTATCCCATCAAAATCATATGTAACTGGCTCGAGCAACTGTATGGGAGACAAAAAGAGGCTCACTTTTATAAAAGGAACGAACCTTGATACTTTTATTGACACGAAAGAGAAAATAAATAATATTTTCCTCCTCTTACTTTAAAATTTGCTCCCTCTGCCTCAGGCTAACAATAAGTCAACTAACTATGTATTACTACCACGCCAACCCTCTGTCCTCGATTCTGCTCTACACCCTTCTGCTCCGCCTGTGTTCTCTCGCCTTGCAGAAAGAGGAAATAATACATCGAGCGGACTTCCGCGGGCATTAATTATGGAAATTTAGGCGCCCTTGGCACAAAAGATAAAAGCCCTTCAAAAAATGTTTTGCAATTACTTCCGAAAACGAAGTTAATAAACGTTAAATTTCTGGCGGAATATTGTTCTGTCTGTGTTCGTACTGTGTTGTGTTATTATTGGTGGCTCTCTTGTATTTTGTATTTATCCTCGCTGTGTGGGGGTTCTCTTAAAAATACGTTATTTTTTTTTTGTGTTTCGATTTCAAGTGACTTGACACGATTCTTGTGTAAGTGGTGTATTTACACCAGAATGCCGCTACGTGTATTGCGCCGATTTATATGCACGGTCTAGATACTAGTAAATATAAGTATTTGTATTAGCAAGAGCTCAATCAAGGATATTACACACTCGATCTTAACGAATACATTATAATTTTAATGGCTGACGTCAACGGATATTATTTACATAACACGAACAAGTATCCTAAAGTTATTAAATAAAGAAAAAATGTGATTAATGCTTTCGAAGATCTAACAACTGTTTTTCAATAATCACAAACGGAATTTTATTTAGCAGAAAATCGCATTTGTACTCCTTTCAGTCCTCTGATGCCTATCGGCAATTTCCGATATAATCAATTTTATGTAGTTCTACAGCCGGAACACATAAAACAACTTGTGAGAGCAAACCGTGACGTCCACACTATGTGGTAGTAAATTTCATTGTGAGGAAAAATTGCTTCAATACTGCACCCGTTATTAAATACTTTTGCTACAGCAATAATTCTTCGGGCAACCGCATTATGGACGTCGAAAACGTTCATCCAGTATTTCCACTTCCTGGCAATTTCGACTCTAGCAGCTGACGATTGAAGAGAGTTCTTTCTTAGCTTTCCCGGACTTCGAACGTCGATAACATGCATACGGGACCTCTTTTTGCTTCTCCGCTAGAATCTCCTATCTCCTTCTTTTTACTGAATGTCAATGTAATCTTTTAAACAAATTAAAACAGTACAAAATAAATCTTCCAATCAAAAAAAAGCAAAGTATCACTTCCGATAATCTTTATTTATTTGAAGGTAAGATCCTTCTTTGGAGCTTTTTTTTTAACAACCGTTGTTCTTATATGTTCTTATATTCTCCACTTCTTATGCAAGTCCAAAACAATTCCATCCGTAATTTACGTAAAAACCCAACAGGGGGGAAACAGCCCCCATTCGAGTTACATCTTTCAAAACTATTTCTTCTTTCCACATTAAACTTCCTCATTTCCGTTTCAGATCTCGTCCATTTCTATTCGATACTACCCCACCAGGTCTCTTCGTTAGTAACTTGCTTACTTACATCGAGTCAGACGATGTCAGCTGACCCTCGGTGGGGTGGGAGCTAGACTTTGGCCGTAATTGGGGGAATTGTAGAGAATTTACCGAGTTTCCCAAACCAAAACTTCGCGGGGAAAACTTGAAAAACTAAAAGTTCTGATGTCTGGACCCTCCGCCAGTCGAATACCAAACCAAACTACCAGCCCTTTCCCTATTATGCTGGCGACGACGATTCGTTGACAAGTAATTTCTTAAAGCAACGGGGAAGAAGGAAGAATCGGGGATTAATTTGGGAATTAATTAATTAACTGAGTTGGCAAGATCGGCTCGCTTTCGAGTGTCGGTGTCGTCAAATTACGCCGATTGGACTGTCATTACTATTTCTGGTAATTATACCATAGATGGCGCTGGTGTAGTTTAATGAATGGGCGGGTAAATTGAATTTGAAAGTTTGCAATTACCTATAAAATAGAATTGTGCAATAGAATTTTTTTCGCCACCTGCTTGTACTAAGGCTAGGTCGCTAAAAAGTTGTTCAATTTCATGCCCCAACTGTTTGATTGCAATTGGTCTGAAATTGTTGTGGCAGGTTTTTTTTAGAAACGAAATAATCTTGAATGCCTTTACTAATGTCCTTCTTCTGTTTAAGTGAAGTCTAGCTTTTTGAGATAATCTACTTTTTAACACATAGCAAATCAAATATTTGTTGTCGTCAGATTTTAAACACACTGTTCGGATTACTCCTCCCGCACAAAGTGTTAATTAACTCGGGACGACACGTGTTTCGGGAATACGTGGATTCCCATTATCAAGTCGAATAACCGAATCATCATTCGGTGTGTTTATTGTGCTGCCCCATAGTCCTTGCAATCTTTACTCATCAGATTTTAGTAATTGCGCATAATGTGATTGTATCAATTAGTTTTTTCGTAGTTTCCTGATTCATCCATGAGAGGCCATAATAATAATTCACAATAATATTAATTTTAAGTACCTTAAGTTCATTATACAGTGCGGAAGCGATTGCTCTGGTTATAGGAAACCATGATTTAGGTGATCGACTATGAGAAAGCGGGATTCATATTACTATTACTACTGAAAAAGTTATAGAACAAAATCCATTTAGGGAGTTAACAACTGTTGTTAACTAAATTTTTAAATGAAAAACAAATGAACAATTAATTTAAAAAAAACATAATATAAGGTATAATAATTTTATTATATGTATGAACAATCTGGTCTCTAATACTCAAACCGTATTTTGACACGTGGAAACTTTGATAGCATGGGATAAACAATGTTTCATTTTATCATGGCTAACTAATGATTACAAAGTTTTAGAAGTTTATAACTCAGAAGTAAGACAAATCTGCGTGCAAATTTGTTTTGCTTCATGAAATTAACCATATCTTTTGATATAAGGATATTTAAGACTACACCCACAAACCGTCAAGTATGGGAAATCGAAAAACTATTTTAGACATTTGTGATAATGATACAAATTGTTAAAAAAAATAGGTAGTGCGTTGGGAGTTGGTGCCGCAAATACCAGAGGTTTTGGAACGGATGTTAGTGCTAGTGGAAGATATTTCTTTAACAGAGGCTGTTTGTAATGTATTAGTTTGATTCATATGTGGTGACGACACCTGTTTAATAATATTTCGATGAAACCGATTTTTTGTATTTTTGATGAATCGTAACGACATCTGTCGGAAATATCTTAGATTAAGTAGGTACTAGGGCGCACGTGCCCTAGTAGAGAGAGACATAACCGAAATATGTAGTTTTTGCTTGTATTGAAAATAGTTTAAATTAAAGTAGTTACAACAAAAATAAAATGCTTTCAAGGCGTATAATTCCCCAACAGAGGCAACATCAATGCTTTTGCTAAAGGAAATTACAACAGGCATTTTGAAGGATCTTGAGATACAGGCTGTCCAAACTATTATGTTGGTCTAGGAGTGCAACATAGATTATAATTGAACATAAAGGTTTAGTACTTTTTAAAAAATTATTGTATTAGTTATAATTTCTAAAAGCAATTTGTAAATTGAATACTTTAGAGGATAATAAAATAAATTCTTTTTTAAATAATTTGATGCATTTTGTTTGAATACATACCCAAAATACGTTGGTAAGTAACCCAGAGTATTCTCTAGAGACACCATTATAATAGAAACGAGGAAATTGCAAACACATCTGCACACGTTCCTCAACCCACCTTTCGATAAGACAATTCGGAAGGCTCCGACTGGCTAGGCGACCTAATTCAATTTCAATACACCAAAATTAATCAGCTATCACGGTTATGGACATATGAGGGATATCATGAACAGAAAACCGCCAATCAAAGAGAAAATATATTTGTAATTACTTCACATTCTTGCAAAGCAAAAAAGAATTGCCAATACAAAATTTGTAGCGCTCCCAAGTAAATATGGTCCGCGGAAGGGTTATTCCATACCTAACGATATAAATTCACATGGATATATAATATTGAAACAATTATAAAAAAACTGAACGGACAAAATTATTTATTTAATACAACATGATATTTGTTTGTACGTATTATTTTGATTGTGTTGTTTCAAGAATATTTAGAAATTTATAAGTTGTCTTGGGAAAAATATGAATCGTAAATTACATGAAACCCAGTGGAAATCTTGAGAGGATTAAAGCGACTTCACCACCTTAGGAAGCAACTAATTACGTCTCTCCAGAAAGCCAAACATATACAGACATTGTACATGCAAATACAAAACAACACATCGACGTTAATTTGTTAGCTGGCTCACGTTTGCAGTCGGTATCTCTCCCCGTGTGCGCGGCTGTTACGGCCAGCACACAAACAGCACACTATTCGCAGTTGTTGCTCCGGAGAAACATGTACGTTCGTGTCGGGAGCTCGTCGTAACGATGCCGGTCACGTATTTTCATTTTGCCGGGTTAAAATGAATAATTAAATCCCACGTTTCGACCCCGCCGAGTCGAGTGCAGTCAGTCGACGGTGGTTCGCTCTGAACGCTTTTTGCGACGCCTCGGGCGAGCCGGTTGATCATCTTTCTAATTGAAAATTCGAGAGAACGCTGGGAAAAAAGACGGTACGTGACTTGGGAGTGTTTTTTCGGCGGCGCATTTTTAAAACCTGTTTTATGGAATATTTATTAGTTTTTTTGCGAATATAAAATGGTTAACGCAAATTATTTATATTTCCTTTATGATTCGCCCAAGATAAAAAATGGTCGTATAATGTTATCACCAAAGATACGCCCCCAAACGTTAAGTTTTTCAGGGTACTGAGTTCTTACATTACGGACCAGATGTCGATTTTCTCGAGACTTTCGAGAATAGAAAAATGAAAGGTTCTTTACTTTATAATTAGGTGGATATAATGTTTTATCAATAGTAAGCGGCAATCGAGGAATAGACAAATAAATTATTAAAACCATGTCTCACTGTTTACATACCTTGATTAATAACATATGAATAATATTGGAGTACACAGATGCCCATTGATCTTGCAGTGAATTTAAGCAACTAGTAAGAGTTTGCAACGGTAGTCTATGGATACTGCAGTTTGTTGATGTTTATATCTGTTTCTTTTATAGTTCCACACTCTTTCTTGGATAAATGTCAAACGAATGTTGTGAAATGGATGTATGTCTATTGTAATATGAAATATTTTTAATTAAGTAAACTACAAAAAAATCTTTTTTTCCACCTAGATTCATAAAATAACGCACTGTGCGGCCGGGATAAATGCAAGTATGCCAGATCGCGCTACGTACAATATACGATATCGCACTCCGGTGAGAGCTGAGGACACGTGTTTATGTGTGTGTAGTTTATAACCACACAACACATCTCATTATTAATCTTAACAGTTTGCAACCAGTATCGCTTTTTATTATAAAATTATGACACTATACGTAGAAAGATCACACGGGTGTTATGTCGCATGACCTCCGTGCCCAATCCCATGTTTTTTGCCGGCACATACATTCGACGAAAGTTGCGTTCAAACACACTTGGAACAGACGTTATATCAGGATACGTGTATTTTGACGAACATTCAATGGCCTTTATGATATAATAACGCAATTACTAAAATAAATATATGTTAAATTATTGCTTTACCTTCACTAGCTGCTCCAAAATTTTCGTTTTACAAAAATGGAAGCTTACCTGAAACAAAAAAGAAAAAATTAAAATACAATTAACAACTAACATGTAGTAGTAATAGTAAACAATATCTGTATGTGTTTTGTATTAATGCAAAATAGAATATTGCAACCAGTGCAGTGGCGTAATTTATCGGGGGCTCGTGCGAGTGGGAGCACAGTACAGTCCAGCGATCCACAGCGACAGACGATTAAAATGCACAAACGCTAAGCCCGCGTCATTAGCATTCGTACGATCCGCATGTAAATGTTGATTAATACGGCCATAGTATTAGGAAATTTATCGTTATTATCAGCTTACTGGGCGGACGATACAAGCTACGTTATTGTTGTACGTATACGCGAATGTAGTTGTAGAGGTAATTACAATTTGCGCGGTCATAATAAACAAAAAATGGCGCATTTAATTAAACAATTAATGCGGATTTAGAGCGGCCATAGCACTACGCCGATTACCGGTTCCCGGGAGACCGGGCCATAAAATTTACGTTAAAAAGTGTACATAAAATGCGTAACATGCGTTCATGTACAGTCCCACAGATTGCTAGTGGATCCCATGTCAGTGGCGGCGTCAATATTTAAAGTGATTGTTCGCGTGGTATTGAAGTATATATATTCAAGAAAAATTTTCATAAACTTCAACGTCAAATATGTTCACAACCCCTAAAGATAAAATAAAGGTGAAAACTGTTTTTAGTACAGTTCTGATGTAGAACATAATAATGTCATTTAAAAATCCATGGGACTCTTTATTTTGGAGATATAATACAAACTTGTATTTTTTTAATGGAAGTCATAGTTGGACATGGTGTCATTTAAATGCCTATTTTTTTCTGATTTCATTGATAGAACATTTGGTATAGCTATCTCTTTTAGATTTTGATTTGTAGTGAAATAAACAATTATTATTTCTATTAATCCATAAGTAGGTTTTGACTAACAAAAACGGGAAACAAACACATGTAGTTATCAAAAATTAAAGGCTGAGTAAGTTAGATGAGTATCAAATAAGTTCTTTTGGTAGTTTTATTCAACAAATTCAGAAAATGTATGGCTACCAAGAAAAAAAAATGATATGCTTTTTTATTATGCTAGCAATCGAAATAGCATTGAAGCTAGTGAAATGTCACCAACGCTATATGGAAAGGAAGCAGGCTGATAAGAAGTTATTTTCTAAGCTGGAAAATTATTTAGTTAAATACGGATCCTTTAGTAAACCATGTACTGTAGAAAAGAAATTTAAACCGGAAGACGAGGAAAGGGTTTTAGCGAATGTAAATTACAAACCAAAAACATCCATACGCGAGATTTCAAGCGAATGTGCAGTTTCCACAGAAAAAGCTCGTCTAATTCTTAAACAAAATAAATACAAGCCATTTAAATGCAGCATTAGTCGGATGTTGTACGCTCAAGACCGTGAAAGAAGATTATTATTTGCTAAATGGTTCTTGAGAGAAACTCATAATAATCCGCGGTTTTCTAGCACAATTTTATTTACGGATGAAACGAAATTTACAAATAATAGCATATTTAATCGAAATAATAATATTTATTGGTCTCAAAATACCTCACCTTACTACCGAAAGGAAAGATTAACATGTCTTCTCCGTATATATGTGGTGCGGCATTTTTGGTATAGAAATATTGGGACCATATTTTTATGAAAACAACTTAAATGGTGAAGGATATTTACACTTTTTTGGTAATGCATTGGAATACATGTTAGATGAAATACCACTAAATTTGATGCAAAATGTAAAATACTTCCAGCAGGATGGTGCACCCAGTTGATTTTTCCCCTAATTATTAGAAACAATAATTCCTTATTTCACTGCAAATCAAAATCTGAAAGAGATAGCTATACTAAATGTTATATCAATGAAATCAGAAAAAAAATTAGCATTTTAATGACACCATGGCCAACTATGACTTCCATTTAAAAAAATACAAATTTGTATTATATCTCCAAAAAAAAAAAGAGTACTCAGGATTTTTAAATGACATTAGATTCTACATAAACTGTACTAGAAATAGTTTTCACCTTTATTTTATCTTAAAGGGTTGTGAACATATTTGACGTTGAAGTTTTTGGAAGTTTAAAATTTTTCTCGAATATCTCACAAACCTTGCGCTGGATAACAAATGTGACACTGGCATCAACGATTACTCGATTTTCTGAGCAACTTTGTCCATTTAACCGATTTTGTATCGTTAATATTAAGAAAGCTACCCAAATACGGAGATAGAAAATGGGCAGCCTGTATTGTATCCCTGATCCACCACCTTATTTGTCCCATTTATACCCTCGGCCTCTGTAGATACACACATTTAACGGCACTTCAAATAGGCATTTCCACGTTATTGGCTTTACAATTCCTGTCTGTCACGTTAAAAATTAAATCTAAACGCTGGCATACCCGTGTCACGTAGTAACGTATTTTAACTAGCAATTATTTTATCGACATACGCTTGAACGTATGCGGCCTTTAACGTTGTTACGGTAATTTCGCGATGGACGGCACATTATCGAGTTGACTCCACGCCAAGGGCTATTAGCTAGTTGTGGCGTAACTGTATGTTACGTCCCGTTCCAGCGATCAACGATATGTTTTAATATCGAAATTTTGACACTCGATTTTCGAATTTATTACGCGACACAAGCCGGGAGAAGAGCTAGAGACTTATGTGCACTACGTTCAGATACATATTACCTTCGGGTAAGTGGATACAGTAAAAATGGTTGACAGATAGGCGCAGTGCAAATGTTAGCTTAACCCGGGCGAGGCGCGAGGGACGACCTGTGATACCGGGTGATTTATCTCCCCAATAACACATGTCAACGTTTAGAGATGAACTGACGCATGGAAAAAAAAACAGGTGCCATCATCTATAGGACAAATGTTGTATTGAAAAACAGGAGTGAGTTACGGAGATGAAACTCAAATTCACGTGGCCTCTTTTAAGTATGCAACCAATATTGTTACAAAATGGTAATGGTTTGCGTCAAAATCACTATAATCTTTTAGAACTAGCAAGTTATTAAATTAAATTGAATATTTCACATGTGTGTAAAGGTAATTTAACGAACTGATTTCCTGACATTAGTTTTACGAAGATTATCGTTACTTTATTTCTTGATAAAAAATAATCTACCAATCTCACTACAACATCACCAACTATCGAAATTGCATTAGGATACAAACAACAACAACCAACTGTCGAAAATGCTTTAGTGAATATGTTATTCTAGAAGAGCGTTTTTCAACTACTTTTACTGGCCCAACTCCACCCCCAACATCTATATACAGATAGTAATAACAGTATAATACAGAGACATTTGTATTTTTACGTTATGCAAAAATCGTATACATTGATAATTAAACACATTTAATTAAATTAAGTAAAAATTACATATGAGCACATTTAATGAGAACCTTGAGACTGTTTGGCAATATTCAGTATTTTAAAATTTGGATCGAAACATGACAGATACAGTCTTAAGTCCGAACTTATCCTGTACTTGATTTTAAGTAAGTGTAGCATGGGAGAGCCCTCTCCATTAAAACGGTACTTGTGAACGGTAGCAGAATAGTGATTGCCTTGTTAAATAGTTTAGGATATTCTATTTTCAAGTCAGCCTAGAATGAGATGAAGAATTTCTTTTCAAAGTCTACTTTAAGTGAGAAATCCGTTTTCAGTTCAATAAACTTTTTCTCGGACTCATAAAGATGCATATTGGGAAACTTTTCACTGAAAGGGTACAAAATTCAGTGATCAGGTGTTAGGATAAAGTCTGGGGGTGGAAAAGGGGCCGGAGGCCGCACGCACTTGGGCTACCCATATTGGGCCCTTTCTACTACCTCCTCTGTGGGTACTGTGTGTGTGTGTGGCTTGTTATTGTCTCTTCTCGCCGTGAGAGGGCATCAGTGCCGATTTTTGCCCCAGCACTGAAGGATACCGGGAGAGTTACAAATCACCGGTTCCGACCGACTTTTTTTTTTAAAAATCGATTGTCGCACGGAGATTCGAACCATCAACATCCAGGACGGATGCCTAGCCCTCTTACCACTGCGCTATCCCGGCATGATCAGGTGTTCTACGCTTAGGAAAATATTTTTCGAAAGCTGCCTTCAATCCATTCAAAGGTGGAAGGAGTTATCTATAACCCGGCGGATGACATCATTTCCCATTCAAATGTTGTATATATTTTTTTCTTAATTACTTGAGTTACGTGAACATCCGTTTCAGAGAGAAAATCGTGAAATTCTTAAAGAACTTTGGATTGGTTGTTCTCCTTACATAACTTTCTTCTAGTTTTTTTTTTTTAACGAAAGACTGTATATTGTCGATAACATGGAATATCGTTACTGGAATGTCCTGAAGGAACAAATTTAGCTGGTTTAACTTCGAACAGATAATGGACATGTTGTAAGTAAGGCTTTGAAGCCATCAAATTTAAATGAAAGCAGGAAAGGGTGGTTCTCAAAGAACAGTTTGACTTCATGTCTAAGTTGAAACAAACGCGTAAGAATTTTACCTCGAAACAGCAATCGAACTTCACTATGAAGGGGAGCAGGGTTTTGTGAATACTGTCCATTTCTTGACACATTGATGAGAATAGGTTTAAATTCGTGTGGTCGGATTTTATGAAATTGACCAGATCTACAGAATCATCCAACATGTGTTTCATACACTGGTAGGTCTTTACTTGAGATAATAGTGTCTGTTTTAATCCAAGATGGCCGTAGTTTTCAGATCCCACAATAGAATTATTGGTTTGCATCAAACAATTTATATTCTTGAAAGTATTTTACTGTCTGGATACAATTGTTTTTTTTAGCGATAGACAATTCTAATGTATTAATGTAAGTAAATGTCAGCTTGAAGCAATAAAATATTTTTGAAAAAGACAGGAAGCACGATCCAAATCGATCTTGATCTATGACCTTGCTTGGGATTCAATCATATTTTCTATTACATATTGAATAGCAAATTTTGCGATGCTACTATAGTAGTAATTATACAGCCAATAACGCCTCCAAATAAATGTTGACTTACCTAGCATAATAATAATAACATAATGTCATAAATAAGTGCATCTGTTGCACGTTCAGAAAGAACATGACAAAGCAAAAGGCCTTCTACAAATACATTCCTTTTCAAGTGCCTTACAATAACTATAAAAACGGCAAATTGTACTCTCATTAACTTGAATGGAAAAATATTTACTGTTATTGATTTCGTTTATCATCGTCTCCTTCATATTATCAGAAATTTCCACGATTGACATTGGAGAGACATTAATTTTGTGAACAAACCCATTACCGAAGATACACAAAAACTGCATCTATTTTGCTGAAAAGGCTCACCCAGACTCCTACATTGAGATTAGCCGGTTGCTTTGGGATTCTATTTGAGGGCGTTACAACTAGTCACCTGGGTTTCAATTCAATACGAAGTCTCTGTATTTTGGAATTGTTTCTCATATCGAAAGAATTAAAGACTAAATCATTAAAATATCTTCCAGTATTTCACTCCATACCCATTTGAATTTTCAATTTCGCAAAATTCGATCGATACCCAAACTTTCATAAATAAATTGGTGTATTTCATATTTACGGTCTTTTCCAGGCGATATTTCGCGTCTCTATATATATATCAACGTATGTACGTAGATACATATATAAAATACAATACAGCGCCTAGTTGTTTGTCATCGCCCCCGGTTTTTCTTTTACCTAAACGGAAAACGAACGAAACGTGTCATAAACAAGGCGATCGATAAACAAAATAAAGCAAAGGAAAGCAGAGGGGAGCAGGTCGACCTACAACGGAACGAAGCGTCACACTGGGGTTGTAGTCCGAGATAATCTTTGATCTTCTTCCCGAGAAGACTAAAGATTTATGTTGGCTTTCGTCCCCTTTTGCAAACAAGGTCGGTGAGTTCTGACGTAAATAAATTAACGGTAAATATAAATATATTATGTATAAGTCGCTGGTTGTATACATATACTTTATTTAGATCTATGGATGTTTGACATTGGGTTTATACACTGTGTCCGCTTGGAAACGATACACTGGGTGCGTTAACTATCGCCCGTAGTCGGTATCGACAAAAGCTAAATATATCGGCTGGATTATTGGGGCAATATTGATCAAAATTAAACTTTGGATGCAAATATCTCTCGGTGTATTTATCTGTAAGTGCTATCAAAAACACCAGATAATCGGTTTTATTTACTTGTCAAATTACGGCTAACATAAATATGTTTTTCTCACTAGAAACATGCAAAAAAAAATTAAAGTACATGATCAATGTTATACTTGAAGTGGGGTTACGTTGATCATACCCGTTTTTTAAATTGCTTTCTAAAGTATCCCCATTCTATGATGCAGTAACAAGAAAAAATTACTATAACTAATATTTCCCATGATATTTTACTTCAAACACAACGCCGGCGATTTTGATCAGTTGCATTATCGAAAGAGAAACGCTGAGTTGGAAAATAATCAAAACCTATATGTAATATATTCCTTTTACTTAAAAAATATATTTTTATAACAGAACAATAGTTTTAAATTGATCCTTGTAGCATCTCAAATAAGCAAAGAAGGGAACACAATAATAATTTTATTCTAAGCTTCTAAAACAATGATATTTTGTAGAAATGTGTAAATTATAGTGTCGTTTTTATCTTCGGTTAATTTTGGCTGAGGCAAGATTTGGATAATGTCACTTTTGGTAAGTGCTGATATGTCTGATTCGATTATTTTAAACTTGTTTTTATTTTGAAAAGATTTCAGTCCATTTACTACTATTTCCGGAGAAACTTCCTCTACTAGACGTACGTATTTATATGTTTTCTTACCTCGAACAGAACTAAATTTGGCTAATAAGAAATCGCCAACTTTGAGATTAATTACCTCAGACTTTTGCGGAATGAACGTTCTGGTCTCTACTCGTGATTCAACTTCCAACATTTGTTCATCTTGCTCACTTTCTGTATTTTCTGCGCGCTCCACCGCTACGATGCCTTTGCCGGGTTCTATATTAAGACGTTTCCTCTTGTTTCGCTGTTGTGATGTGGCATTAGAACCAAATCTTTGCTCCTTAAGAAAATTGGCGAATGCACTTTCTACGTCATTAGTCACATTGTTAGGGTTTTCAATTGGGAGTTTTTTCAATACTTGGTCTTTGTTGAGTGGATATATATCTGTAAAATAGAGACTATTGATGAGGTTTCGTTTTATTCCGGAATTCTCAATATGTTCCGGAAATTTGTTGTCCTTTTTGTCTGTGAGTTTGTATTTTATCTAAAGCCTCCAGACTTTTCCTAAGAAGACGTGGAAATGTAGCTTTTGGTACGCTTGTTAAACATAAATTTTGCAATTTCCAATTTGAAAGAATCTTACGCCATGTTCCTTTCATTGGTCGGAAAAGGGCCACATCTAGTGGCCGGCACAAATCAGTACAATTAGGTACAAGGCATACGAAACTTATGTTATTATTCCTACACAAGTTTAAAACTTCTTCATCTATGTGCGATGACAAGTTATCACCACTTTGCGCCCTGGTAGTCGTTTAGCGTGTGGTAGAAAGCAACTTTTAAACCAGTGCTGAAAGGTTGGTTCATCGATGCATCAACTCGATGTCCGATTATATAACGTTCCACGACTGCAGCACGGTTTTACGCAGCAAGGATATCCAACAGGCCCATTCTCTCTCCAGGTATCGTAGAGGTGCAGGCTCTTATAAATGATATATGGTGGCAATAAGGTTTCAACTGCAGCCCCACAAACCATTACATTGGTCGCACCCTTTGAATGATTCATAATCTTTTCAGGATATTTAACCTCTCTTCTATAGATACCTTTGCTTCTCCCGGGATCATCCAAAATATTTGTTTCGTCGTAATTAAATAAATTGCTGGCCGGTACATCTTTTACTGTATCTTCAAGGTTTTCAAAATAAGTTGTCAATGTATTTCGACTCACTAGTGCGCGAGCTCTTTTGATATTTGTAGCAACTCTCTGTGAGAATGAATGTTTGTGTCTGCTCAACACACTCCTTGCCCAATCAACACCTCCAGAGATTCCTGGACATTATTTATAAAGAGTATAATTCAATTCCAACAGGATGGATGCCTAGCCGATAATACTTTGCTTCTAAGATATTATCTTCAAGAACAACTTCCTAATCGATGGATTGGTATTTATCTTGATAGAATTTCTCGTCCAGCTCGTTCCTCAGATCTTTCTCCCTTAGATTTTTTTAACGGAAGCATTTAACGCAGAAAATTTACGATTATGCAAGAACACGTCATGCTTTATAACAACTTCAGTTGTTGATATTTCAAATAATATAACACCTGCAATATTGGACAATGTAAGAAATAATTTTCATCATCGATTAGGTTATTGTTTGGTAAAAGAAGACCATTTGAACCATTTATTTAATTTATTTTAATTTCAATAACCTGGTCTGAGGGGGACGATATTTTATTTGGAATAAGTTTCAGTTTTAGATTTCCTTATTTCTATTTCATGTAGCAGTTGTGAATAATTTTTGAACATACATACATTTAATTTACCACTAATTTATACTCGGTCAAATTACACTCCTAACACATTTGGGACCGTCCTGAACCCGGGCGAGCAACCACGACATGGTAACGGTCAAATTGCGTCCTACGAAACTAAATTACGAATGCGTGGAGCGCTGAAAATTTTCCTCAGTCGGACCGAGTCCATCTGGACTAATAAACTCCAAAACGGCTATGTGCTCCAGATGGACCTAAAGGTTACTGCGATAGAACGATTTAATTACAGTCCACTTCTATCTACATAGAATCATCGGAATTCGTCTAAAATACTTCTGCGAAGATGGCAAACAATGTCGCCGCCCAAAAACTTTCCAGTAAAATCAAGTAAACATTCCGGCGTTTTCGACGGTGCGAACCGGAGTGATTATCAACGTTCTCGGCGCTGTGGCAATTGAATTTATGACCAGCCAAGCGCACGGTAGGCGAAAAGTGGAAAGTAAAGCGACGCGGAGGAGAAATAGAATAAGGAAATGTCATTCTAAGTGATGCATTGGGACGAAGTAGTGTTGTGGAATAATTCTGTTAAGATTTTCTGATTTCTTGCTGCACTGAGTTGCGTTTAAAATTTAATCAAATTGCGCTACTACTGTTATATTAAGGTATTTGTGCAATTCTTTCGTTATATTTATCGTAACGAAAAACGAAGTTTTTGATAATATTAAGAAGTGTGTACTTTTGTTCCAGCTCTTTTCCCAATTACCATTATTTTAACTTTCTCCACATTAATTTTTAAATTTCTGCATTGCAGCGAATTTTCTCATAGCTTGTAGATCGTTAGATCTTGCCAAAAATACTACTAGGTCGTCGTCCGCACATATCGTCTTCTTCTTCTTGCTTTCTACACGTGGTAGGTAGGCTACTGCCTGTTTTCTTCCCATGCCTCTTCGGATGAAGATGTCCATTATTCCTTCCAGGGTTTGGATGATTTGCCCTGATTTCTTTACAAAACATAGGCATTCCGTTATTCATTCTTCCGAATTTCTATATCCTATTTTAAGAAATTTAGCATTGACTTTAGCAACTTCCTTTATTACGTCGTCCATAACTATTATACAAATAATTGAGTTAAAAACTCCACCTTGTCTTAGACCATCGTTTGTCGCAAATTCTTCTAATTTAAATTCTCTTTTCGTGTGGTTTTATAGCAGGCTTCCCTTCACAGCTCTCGTTTTGATGATCTTCCGTACCACTTCTCTTGGAATGCTGTCTATATCTCTCAGTAAGTACACAGAAAAAAACATTTGGTTGAGACTACAAAATGTACGTTTAAATAGTAGTAAACTAAGTATCATGTTGTCTCAAATAAATATATAGTTTGAACAACAAATGTTTTGTTATTTCAACTAAATATTTATTTGTTACGACATATTTTGTTTGAAACTATTTAAGCGTACTTGCCTACCTCAGACCTCAACAGTAAAGTTCATACTTTTATGAATATATTACAACAAACTACAATCTTGCATTTCCTCTTAAACTGTGCAGAGGTAGTAATAACTGAAACCGAAAAAAACGGATAAATAACGAGATCCCGCAATCCAGTAGTAATCTGAAAGATCTATACATAATGCAGAAACAGTACCCTCAGCTGAAAGATGTGTATAAAATGAGATACAAAAATCATAAACTCCTAGTTAATCACACGAAAAAACAGTACTACAGTAATATCATAAACAATTCCCACAACAAATCTAAAGATATGTGGAGAATTGTAAACGAGCTCACTTCTGCACCTCGTGCATTTCCCCCTAATAATATTGAGATTATCTAGGATGATAAGAGGATCAACGACCCTCAAGAACTTTCAACAGCTTTTAACTTGCACTTCCAACAATCAGTTGAACACATACTTAATGCTATCCCCCCGGTTACTATAAACTCTGTGTTCAACTCCAACACAAACACAATGTTTTTATTTCCTTTTACTGAAACTGAACTGAGCGTAAGCTCAAGCGGAAACACACTTCCGGACCAGATGACATATCTGCAAAGATTCTTAGTGATTCTTTTCATTTATTAGTTTCACCCTTAACCTACCTTATTAATTTTTCCTGCGCTTACGGAATCTTTCCCAACGATTTTAAAACATCCGCAGTTGTGCCAATTTTTAAGAAAAACTCTAAAACTGATATAACATATTATCGGCTGGTTTCCCTAATATCTAATGTCGCTAAAGTTTTTGAGTATTATATGCTCAACTTGTTTCTTAAAAAACATAAAATACTAAATGAGAACTTACACGGTTTCAGAGAAAGCAGGTCGACTACACTGCATTATTAGCTTTTTATGAGATTATCCTAGAAAATATCAACAAACGAAATATTCCACTTGCCATTTTTTTTGATCTTGGCAAAGATTTTGATTGTGTGCTTATTATTAGAGAAACTACGCGAATACGGAATACGAGGCAGTGCTGCTGAGTGGATACACTCATATTTGGAAGGGCGGATGCAATATGTTTCTATTGGGCATTTTTCAAACTACAGACTGAGGCAATACAAGTCTAGCTGTGTACCAGTTCCCCATGGGGTTCCTCAAGGATCTCTATTGGGCCCACTGCTTTTCAATCTATACATAAATGACATATATAATTTTGTAAATGATTTTCTACTTTATGCATACGCAGATGACGCCACTATACTGGTTTCTGGACGTGACTCTGATCAGCTTGAAGCTGCAGGTAACGCAGCGGTTTTGTTCAAATAAATTGTGCTTGAACGCAAAAAAACTAATTCTCTATTATTTCACACTGTTCAGCGTACCGAAAATATTACTTTTAACCTTCATGTTGGCACTAAATCTTTGCAGCAACTGCTAGGTTCTTAGGGGTCATAGTGCAGGAGGATCTGTTGTGGAATGAACACTGCGACTACCTTACGAATCTCTTGCATCAAAAAGCTTACCTATTCAGTACCGTAAAATCTAGTTTGTCTTTGGAAACTCTTGCTTCCGTTTATCATTCCGAAATTCAGAGTCGGCTTAATTACGGAGTTCTTCTTTGGGGAACTTCTTCTGCAGCAAAAAACGTTTTTATAGCTCAAAAGCAAGTTGTCAAAGCCGTCAGTGGCATAAAGCTTAGAGATTCATGCAAGCCTATTTTTAGCGCATATGAGTTCTTAACTCTAGCTTCTCTCTATATTTTGGAAGCTCTCTGCCATGTACATTAAAAACAAAGATCAGTACTTGAAACACAGTAATGTTCATGCATACGAGAGTCGTCACTGTAACAATCAGTATCTACCCGCCGATCATTTATATGTTTATGCTAGGGGTCTCCAATATTTAGGCAGAAAACTTTACAACAAATTGCCATCTCACTTTCAGGAATGCATTAATTTTAAACAAACAGTCAAGAAATTTTTAATCAGTAACTGTTATTATTCCACCGACGAATTTTTTCTTTGATCCGGTTTAATATATTTGTCGTTTTAACTGCTCGTTTCTGCATTTGTGTATTATTATTATTTTTTTACTTATTTAAGTTTAGGTTTAAGTCTAAGTTTATTTAGGCTTTCCTTAGTTTTAGGTTTATGCTATACAGGCGCCTCAGTTTATTTTAGTTTATTTTTTTCACTCTCTCTTGACTGATTCTATTGTTACTTACTTACTTACTTACATTTTGTAGCCTCAACCAAATGCTTTTTTTTTCGTGTAGTTTGATTGTAAATGTATGATCTTGCGCTCCTCTAGCATTGGAAAAAATGGTAATTTACGAAATCTAATTGAGTAATATGAATCTTGTAATACCCATGTAATGATGGTAGGTATAGATCCAGCCATAAACAAGATATATGCGAATACTTTTCGATATTATACTATTCGAGCGACTAAATATTAAGGTTTCGATTCATTTTTACACTCGCCCCGTACAATGTTTTCTTAATGAAGATAATACACACAATGTAACAGAAAACTTTTGGATCGGCCTGTACTTTTTCCACAATACACGTCGCCACAGACATGTGACAGGAGGGCAAACCCAGCAGTAGCCTAGGTGCTAGGGGGCGGTTGATCGAACGACGGAAATATGTGGGTATGCGTGTCACGTGCGACTGTCTCAGCGCTTCCAGTTTGGCATCCGTGTGCGGAATTCACCTCGCCGGATAATGCGCCTCCCACCACCATCGCCGACACTACTACAGCTGCGATAGCCACCCTTCCCCACTTCCTCCAGGATACGCGATTCTCGTACACAATTCGGTCTGTGCCATCCTAAGCACCCCCATCCCCGTAAATCGGTTGCGGCTGGGGGCGGTAGAATTCGACCCACCGCCATCTATACCACATTAGCTAGCCGTCACGTGACCCCGGATCCTCGGCGGATTATTAATTTCTGTTTTGGCCCTTATCTTAAGTAAACAAAACTGGTGGCGTAGGAAACAAAATTAGTATTTTTTCTGGAAGGGTTACGGTGGGAATAGGAGCTAGGATTTTTTGACGATGGCTTTCGTACTGGTTAGGCGATTGAGAAATATTCGTTTTATTAGAGGAAAATCGATGCTTTCATCGAGAAAAGTCCAAAATTGATAATACACCCAGATCCACAGCTAGTCAATACTCAGTCAACAACACTAGGGTTTGACGGGTTTTCAAACTCGGTTTTAAAAAACCGATTTTTAAAATAAATTTGTCGCATTTGAAAACCGGTTTTTAAATTAAGAAAACCGGTTTAAAAGAATTCAAATTATTATGTAAAAATTAATTTTCAACTTATTTGATTTGCAGCAGACACATTTTTTTAACGTTCAGAGGTGTGTTGGCCAGTGCTTGTGCATTGTGCACTGCGCACGTGGAAAAGACGTGCCTAACCGACTTATTTTATATTAGTACAACATATGTGCAATCCGTCACGAATCACGACAGGTTGTACATCTTGTAAATTGAAAACTGGAAACAAACATATTAAGTTGTTATAGTTGGAAAAAATAATAACAATATTTTATATTTATGGTATTTATATTTTCTATTTTACATTTTAAAATTTTAATTTTATTATATAAATTTTTTCACTCAAAAATTAATGTAAAATAAAAAGTTCTGGGTTCTGTCTAATGGGATTTTAAAAAAAGGGTGTTAAAATAATCTATATATTCTTTCGCAACGTTTCGACAAAAATTATGTCTTTACCTAGCTTCGGAATTAGATTAAGACGATGCGTGTTTTTTCGAAATTCCTAAAAAACGTGTAATTTCTTTAAATTACATTAATATTAATAGTTAGAATAATAAAATTGTAAAATAAACTTCAAAAACATTTATTTGATAACTTTAATTTCATTTTTAGATAAAAAATGAATGTCGAAAGTTTGGGATAGTTTCAAAAAGTTAGGGATAGACACGGCAACCTGCAATAATTGTAATAAAATATTGAGCTGCAAAAGATCATCTACGAGCAATCTACATAATCATTTGAAAGCACTTCATAAAATAATTATCGGAAAGAAATCAGAAACGATCGGTGAAGAAGAAACGCCTGGATCTTCCTCTCCTTAAAAAAAACAAACGAATATTTTGAATTTTATGGAAGTGAAGAATTCATATCAAAACTTGCAGCAATTAATGCATTTTCTATTAATAGCATTACAAATAGCTCATCAATACGAGGATCTTTTCAACAATAAGGATATTCATTACCAGGAAACAATTCTAGAGTAATGGATCTCATTCATGCGTTTTATGACAATGCCAAACGTGAAACTATTATAGAATTAGATTCAATAAAAAAGAATAGGAAAAAAAGCTCTATAACTTTAAAGGAGTGGACTAGCAAAGGAAATCATAGATATTTAAACATTAATGTACACCACTTGGCAGAAGATTTCAATTTGGGATTAGTGCCAATAGCTAGCTCGTGTGATGCTGAGAACATTAGAATTGATACCTGAAAGGCTACAAAATTTCAACTTGAATCTAGTAACTGACATAGTCGCAGCAACAAGTGATGGTGCTGCTGTTATGAAAAAAAAAATGGGCAAATTATCATCTATAATTCATCAACTATGCTATTTACATGCCATTCACTTAGCAGTTACTGATGTGTTATATAAACATAGAGAAATGGCTGCAGCTGAAGCCGAAGTAAATGCTTCAAGTGAGGAATCGGAAGATGAAGACGAATACGAATATAACGATTATGAAGATTCTCTTCATTATGTTTGTAACCGAGAACATCCTATTCCTATTTCGTCTGACAATTACAAACAATCAGTTTCACAAATTAGAAAAAATTGTAAGTTCTTTAGAAAATCTCCAGTAAGAAACACTATTCTTCATAATTATATCAAACAAGAAAAAGAGAAGGAATTAAATTTAATTCTTGACTGTAAAACTAGGTGGAATAGTATAGAGGAGATGATTGTAAGATTGCTGGCAGTAAAAGAATGTGTTGTTTTAGCATTGAATGATATTGGTTCTTCTTATATGATGAATGAAGCTCACTATCCTAAAATTTTGGAACTTCATAGTCTTGGGACCGATTCGTCTAGTAGCTGAAGGCTTGGGGCGACGAGATGCCAATTTATTAACAAGCGAAGGTATACTTGAATTTCTGTTAAATCAACAAAAAAATTTAAACACTGAAATAAGTTTGAAATTATTATATGCTTTAGAAGAACGAATTCAAGAAAGAAGACAAGTAGAATTAGCAACTTTTTTGCTGTATTTGCAAAATCCACAAAACATTTCCAGTTCAGCAAAAAAATCTAGTGTACCTACTTTCTTTAGCTTCAAAAACCAAAATTGTTAAGTTATCTGGAGAGAGATTGTCTTATGTGGAAACCGATTCTGATGAAGAGCAAATCGAAGGAACTACTCATCAGGGTAATGCTTTTTTAAAGGAATCCATGGAAAAACAATTCGTAAGTTTCTTGAAGCCCCCGAAGAAAAAATTACAAATTCAAAGACAATGAAAGCTGAGTTTTCACTATTTGAGGCAACGAATAAAAGAACCAAAAACTTAGATTTGTTATTTGATGCCCTGAAAACTATAAAACCAAGCTCAGTAGCTAGTGAACGAGTATTTTCAATTTCAAGCAATATTGCGTCCAAAATAAGAGCAAGACTTAGCCACCGTTCAGTGGATATTTTATGTTTTTTAAAATCCTAATTTCTTAGGAGAAATTAAAATTAGTGAAATAAATATAGATAATATTTGAAATTTGAAATTTTTGTTTGAGTTTTCGTTATTTTCTGTAAGTAATGTGTAATCCTTAATTTCTTTTTTATATTTTGACTTTGATATTGATTTCGTTTTTTGTTATTTTATATAAATTAAATAAAATATGTTTCCCTATTCTATTTTTTTTTTGACAGATATTTGAAAAACCGGCTAAAACCGTTTTTTTTTTGGAAAATTGGAATTCGACAATCGATTTTTCAAAAAGTAGGTTTTTGTATAAACTCTAGTCAACACAATCAAATACAGCAAATTATTCACAGCAATTGAAATAGATTTAAGTATAGAGAACTTATTAAAAATTCCACATAACTACCTAACTACTATGATAACTCAATAATAGCAACCCAAATTTATCTCTTATCAAAGAAATCAAGAGAAAACAATTCGACTTGAACCTATTGGTATCTCGTCGAGGGTGCAGCAGCGATGGACTTCTCGCTCTCCACAGCTGCAAAAAAACAACTGCAGCCGAGCTGACTCAGCTTAAAATCACAGAATAATTAAGTGCTTCCCTTACTTACTTTTTGCTTTATGACCAAAGATAAGGATACGACGCTATTGGAGCAGTTAGTTGTATTTTTCATCCCCGCGGGTATCAAACCACAATTCTGCGAATTTATGCCGAAAACCAAGTAACCCTGAAGCAATTCGAGGTGAACAACTTACGCTAGATCGCTACCGATTTTGTTTTTGACGATTTTCGATTCTTTCCCAAGATATACATCTTCCCTCTCCCTAGGAGCTTACGCGAAAGTAGGTAAAATAGTAGCCAAGACCGGGGGCGAATCAATAACCCGTAGGGGCGACCATAAATCGGACGAGAATTCGCTCGACTAGCTCACCGTGGCTGATGTAGCTCCGGTAGTCAGTCCCCGAAGTCCGCACACATTTCCAATATAATCGTTCGTTCGAACAGTCGTATATCTGAAAGTTTTTTAATAGTCGCTGGCAAAATTGCTCTCCGTCCGTCCTCTTTTACGCCCGGTGCCACCAGCACCGTTTGGTACTGCGCCCAGGAAGTTTTACCGATTAGGAAAAGTCGCTAAGATGACAGCCGAAAGTAATGACAGCCAGCGGGAAGATTGGGAGAAACTGTGATATTAGAATAATATTAAAAGTTGCACATCTCCGCGTTATGCCATCAGCAGGAAATTTATTTCTTGAAATTTTTACGCATTAACTGCAAGTTTCATACATGCACCTATCCCTATGTATTTCACCGAGCATTTGCACGTAACACGATCATAGATCCGTCATGGATTTAAAGATCAAAGTATTTTGTGGTCATATTGAGATCCTAACATTCGTTAACATGGATGTACTTTTCTAATTCATAGGTAAAGTTATTTGTTGAGTCAGTAAAAAATGAACCTACTCGATCATGTTTACCCTTTATGTACACTAGCGACACTTTCTAATTGTACGATCTAACGCTCAACGTAGAGCCTACATGCGTAGCATGGATAGTAGACAGCTTATT
>JARFOC010030043.1:0-30813 GCA_031763485.1 Osmoderma eremita
TACTGCACTAGATATATCATCTGAATATTTTTCCGATTCTGATTAATTATTCACAAAATATAAAATGTAATTGTTTCCTTTCAATTTTTGTTTTGACTAAGGGTGTTACTGTTCATGTATAAAAACATTTTACTGAAGCAAAAAAGCTTAATTTTGTATTTCGGACAAAAATTTCTACAATATAATTTGAGGATGTTTTGAGGGTTGTCTTTTTATTAACCAAGTACAAACTACTAAACATGTCAAATTCAATGTACTAAGGGGTGCTTTTGACAAACAAATACTTCGAATTTGCAAACTAAACTGTATAATTTGTATAAAAAATATCCTTCGTACTTATATTAAGTGATATCAATTTTTCGCATTTAAGGGTTGTATTTTTGGGTTGGTTTGACAAATACGGGTTTTTTATGCATAATTTCAGATTCAGCATACCCAAAACCATAAACGTACTCAACTTTTAATGTAAAATTTGTTAAAACTAAAGAGTAAACAATTTCGATCGCCTTTTTCGCGTTCTGAACCACTGTGCGTCGTGTTTGGAGTATCGATTGGCCCAGGCTTCTTTGACTAACCGGCGACTGACCCAAGTGACTCCATGATTGAGGTCGTCCAGGTTCTAAGCCGTGGGATTTCCCTTTCTTTCTGTTATTTTTCTCGAATTTTCTATTCTCACTATTCCCTGTTTTTGAGACAGTTAAAATATAAGCGATAAGAATGGATTTGTGAGACTATTTTCTTCAATCAAAATTATGCGATGAACGGTTGGTTACCACATACTATCATAATCGATATTTAAATTTACTTAACAATGGTATCTTTATTTATGTATTTCTTTTAAGTTAAATATTGATTTGTGTATAATAAATAAATTGGTAGTATCCTTTTAGTTTGAAAAACCTATTTATATTATATTAACACTATTTACGTTTGCTAAATACATACTAATGATCTTATAATAAATCAAATTTTATACGGGACCCACAGATTCTGAGGTCCTTAACCCCTACTTACATTGCTTATACCCTAATATTATTATTCCCCACTATTCAGTTTGTATAATTCATAAATTTCTTGGGAATTTACATTCTTTATCTTTTCACTTCTAGGAAATACTTTTTTTGTTGGCGTAATCAATCACGCGATCTCGGACTAATAACCTTTTCAAATATTATTAAAAATTATTCTGTGTATGATGAAGTCAACGTTAATGGCCTAAATGTAAATGTACAATATATTGGAACTTACAAAGAGTTATTTCTTTTGTTTGTAAACAGAAACATATTCGGAAGCGCTAATATGAAAAAAAGGTAAACAAATTATTTACATTTAAAATAAAAGAGGACTACTCCTTATTTTTAATCTTTATGTTGGCTATATCCCAAAACATTTCGAGAAAGGACTATTTTTGTTAAACCTCTCAGAATTCCAGTTGATAAAGTCACATGAATCAAGGTCGCGCGATACAACTGCTACAATAATTCGCTATAAAACTTAATGCTTCCATACTTTTCATTATACACATTTATCGACAGATGTTCTCCCATGTTATGATTAGTAGTCAAAAATGTTGACATTTTTTTCACAACACTAACAAGTAGTTTTCTAGATGTAACTTGCAAAACCAAATACATTTTACCTTATACCATATTCAATATATCTCTCATTTCTTTCATAACCTCTTAGGAGTACCATAATTTTCAGAGGAATACCGCTATTTTAATAAATACAATAGAAACCGCCCACAATAAATAACAACCTAATATTCATTTATTCAATGAAAAGTCATTCGAAACGTGTTTTGGCAACCACGCTATATGACGTCATTCACAATCAATGACGTGCATCGACCTTTATCCTGTCTGTCCTGTAGTTATAATTTCGTGTTTAATTCCTGGACAAAGTCTTAGACTCAATTATCCCTCTTTCATACATTAATTTAATTTTTCCATATAGGAAAACAAAAGTGTGTGTGTTTTAACAGGAAGAAATTCAGATGTAAATAAATACACAAGGGAAATTTACAAAAGTAACTTCAAAGAGGAGAGGTGCTATACACCAGAAAATTAAGAAGAAAAAAAAAACGGTTAATATTACCCTTCAATATAAATATAAATGTAAACTAGTCTTAGGAACTGCGGTGTGGAAAGTTTCGGTCAGTGTGAGTGATGTGCCAGTCTACAGAGATAGTTTACCAGACTAAGCAATTAAATCTTTATCATAAAGTAAGCACTAAGATTAAGTTAACTAATAGCGATTTTCGTTAACAGAAAATATAGTGTGCGGACACCGTCAGAATTAGAATCAATCATACGAGTAAGATACAAGTCGTATGACTCTAATTGGATGCATTTTATTTTCAATAATTGTCAGATTTCCAAAAGCGAGTGTTTGAAGTCACAATCGCACAGAGCTTGAGTGCGGTAATACGTGTTCCAACATTTGGTTGTTAGTATATTTAGACATCAAACACCAAATAAAAGCAATAAAAAAAAATGTTTTAATATTTTTTTTTCAAAATAGCATCAACCATGTGTAGCTCTCTTGAAATTAGAAAAAAAAAGTATTCGGTCCATATGTTCCAACATAGTTGTTAGGACTCGTACAGCCCGATATTGGTCAAAGAAAAATATGTAGTCATATTACATACGACACACAAACCCAGTATCCTCAAAAGTTAAATGTTTGTGCAGGCCTCTTTGCGGACCATGAAATTGGATCATTTCTTTTATTGAAGGCGTTTTTAATGCACAACAACAATTACTTCATTTATAAAATAGTATGATACCGGCGCTGCAAAATTTACTGGGCATAAGAATGAATGAGATATGATTTCAACAGGATGGATGCTCTGCTAATAACGCTGCCATTGTACGGGAAATACCATAACATTTTTTATAGGTAGATTTAACCCATTTTATCCCAGTGGTACGCCAACGCACCGCATATTTTAGGTTTTTTTTGTTAAGTTAAGTTAAGATTTTCAATATCCAGGTGTGATTATTACTGGTATTAGAAAAGTAAATATATCTCACACCGTTGATGTTGATTTCCAATCAAAGATCCTGTGACGCCGCAAAATTTAATACACACGCTAGGTAATTTTATGTCATAAGTTTTTGCGAAAACGAAACAATAACTTATTTTATTTTTAAACTGTATTACCATTTTTATTACGTCCATAATATACAGTTTACATTTTAGAATAAAGGCATTTGATTTATCGTATGTCTTATCTCTTATTTTACTTAAATATTTACTGGTGCGTAAGCACACCACTGGCTTTACATGTGAATCAAAACCAATTATTGCAGGTTTCGACAAGTAACAGAATAAAACTCGCAGGTGCAGTATTTATTTGTCTCTTGTGCAGTGCAGTTGTGATTTGATTAGAGTTAGTGAAACATGGCATTTTAGAGGTATTTGACTCATGAGGAATTAGAAGCTGCTCCTGGAGGAGATTGTGACGGAGTGGGAGAATAATAATGAAAGTCATAAGTATATTTATATATTTTAACATATCGTAAAAAAAATTGAACTATTTAGTTTAACTCCAAGTTATTGTGTGAATAACGCAAAATACTTATTTACGGAACATATCGACGCCGTTTATATTCCACCCGACGTGGATTCTCTTACCGACGAGGAAACTATGGATGACGAAAGCAATCTACGAGAAGTTTAGGAACCACTTGATATAGTCGGAAGTTTTGAGTTGCATGCACCGAAATCTACAGAGTGTCTCGAGCAGTCCAGCACTTTGTCTACTGCCGCAGATGCACCTGACTTTGACTCATCAGATGATGAAATATTGGAATCCAAAAGAAGACGTCTGTTGCCTACAAAAGACCACCTAGAAGTCAAATATCCGAAGAGTTTCGATCATGCGAAGAACTAAAAAATAAGCTTTCGGGAAAATCACTCATTGAAATATTTTTCGCGCTTACGCTCAAGACAATAACCGCCATGAAGTTTCATTATCAAAAAACGAACTTTTAAATTTTATAGGAAATTTACTGTTTTCCGGTTATCATTGATTACCACATATTCAACATTACTGGTCTACTGATGAAGACAAATGAATCGATATTATCAAGAAATGTATGAGCCGAAATAAATTTCAATCTATCAAGCAAAACTTACATTTATCTGACAATAATATCCAACATATTAAAAGTGATAAATATGCAAAAGTTAGACCCTTTTTCGATGTTATAAACAAGAAAAAAGATTACAATTTGGAATATTTGCATTCAACTGATCTATAGATGAACAAATGGTTCCCTACTTTGGATGATTGTGTAAAATGTTCATAAAGGGTAAGCCAGTCCGTTTAGGGTTCAAGGTTTGGTGCCTTTGTTCATCTGATGGTTACCTTTTTTATTCACTTCCATATGGTGGTTCACGAAACCGCATTTATTCTGCGGTGACGTTGTTATGAGTCTACTTTCTGTGATAGATAAACCAGTAAAACACCAATTTTTTTTTTGATAATTGCTTCTCATCTTTTAAACTTTTTGTACATTTGAAAAATAAAGGTTTTTTTGTCACCGGTACTATCCGAGAAAATAGAACAAATAAGTGTCCAATCGAAAACAGTAAATCATTTGGTAAAAAGGATCGCGGTTCTTATATTTCAACATATGAATTTAGATTTTAAATCTTACATAACGTTGCGACTTTTAAAAACTGATAAAACAATAACCATAAGAAACCTCGCTTCAGTCATAGATGAATTCCGTTATGAAAACAAAGGCCACCTCATGATTTCTCGTGCCAATAAAGCTCGACGAAGGTGTAGAATTTGCCATAGTCACACAATTTATATTTGCGAAAAGTGTAACGTACATTTACACACGTCATGCTTCCTGCAATATCATCAAAAATGAATCGGGATTTTCCAAGTGGTGCGTTCGTGCACCAACAATTTTTCCACTGTTGCTTGTATCAGATGAGGCGCCCAGGTAAAAAATATTTTAATGTTTTTTGTAAGGTAAACGTTTTTGTAGTACATATTAGTTGAAATTGTTAATTATTTGTCAAGTGTTCGAAAATAATATTTCATGTTTCCTCTCAGTGGTTTGTTTATGCACCAGTGTTTTTTTTATTTGTTTTTACTAGTGAAGTATATTCTTAAGTGTTCCAAAATAAATATTTTCTACCTGTAGTGTTCGTTTTACTGACTTTTCTACCTTTGGGAAAATATGGGTTAACTGATTGGAGCAATATTCGTTGGCCGCCTAGGTCACCTAATCTCGCTCGGAACTATTATCTTATGGGGCCATGTTAAATCTTCTATTTATGAATTTCCTCAAAGGAGAGCCAGTAAGATCCACTACGTACTACGTAAATTAATCTTTTCATTTCGAGAAAAGGTGATTGTTTTTAATAACGCATTAATTTCGTAACTGCTGCTGTTTCCTCCGCTGCTACTTATCGTACTCTATTGCATCGAGTTTGTCATTGAGTGCCCATACACCTATCGCGCACACGGCGGTATGTACTATGCTACTGTGTTTGCTTTGTTCTTTTAAGTCCACATTCTGTTTAAGTTTATGCTAATATGTTCTACTTACTATACCAACAGAAGAAAAAAAAACGAGTTGCTACCGAAACGAACACCGTTGTTGCTTGGATACGATAAAATTGAAAAACAAACACGCTTAATTCCCAAACGGAAAACCTATTATTATCAAATCTATATTAATGTTTTCTGCACGAGCTAGCGCAGCATTATATTCTCCAACAATAAGTCCCGTATTCGCCCCCACAAATATGAGAACCCACTGTTATTAATACGTGAGAAGTGAATTATTAACAGTTGGCTGGGTGACCCTATATAACAAGATTATGTCACCGTTTTTGGTGTTGGTATGGCGATGACCCAGTTTTTACTATGGCGTTCTCCATACAGATATCGAGGCACCTATGCACCTACCTAGGAACGTGTTTATGTGATACGCGTTGCCGAGGAGAGGGGTGTTTTTGCGCTCCCAAAATCGCAATTGTGTGTGCGGATTCGTTGGTTGTTTATACAAATTTCACTCGTAGATCAGGAAAAAGGAACAACCTAACGTGAAACGCACTTTCTATCTCGTATATAGGTACATACATACATACGTCGAGTAATCGGTAAAAGTTGTTCATGGTGGTTATGAGGGCGAGACCGGTTCCTAGACATCGGCAATAATCGTATGTGTGTAACTAAAATTATGTTTCTATGTACATATTTCAATGTATGTACATATGAAGCTTTGAATGTTCCAATGGCGAGTGATTTTAGAATTTAGAACGATTCATTTTTGATTGAATTGCAAATAAAAATAAAATAATTTAATTCTCAAAGCTAAGCAGACCCTAAACCAGAATTTGTCAAATACATTCTCTACACCTTCGACACACGGACCACTTTAATGGTCATTAAGCGTAAATTGACAATTTGTTATCTCATCGCCGGCAATCGGATTAAATCGCCAATGAATTTAAAAATACCGTGTCTGTGACTGTTATACAGTTACAATCGCTGTTTTGTTTACATTTACAAGAAAATTTTTAAAGAGATTATAAAATATTATAATCTCAGATTTTTACATTAGACACATATTAGAGCAACGGGCACATTTTTATCTATCTAGCAGGGCTAATTCTCATTCCAATGACCACCTTATTGTCATTTTTACTCTTTTCTTGGCTGTAATACCGTGATTTAAGTATGAATAGTGTGATGTATAACACATAAACACAAATAAAACAGCTGATATTGCCCACTTTGGTGTATAAATTGCCTATTTGCTTAATGGACATTAAAGTAACCCGTGTGTCGAAGGTATTGCAGCGTCATCTATAACAACTTTAAACACAACCCTCATATACGCTTGTGAACTTTAAATGGGTGTTTTGTTACATACAGGGAGGAAGCGATTAATCTGGTAATAGGAAATCACGATTTACGTGGTTGACTATAAAGGGGGGCTAATAAAAAGCGCCCGCCTCCACGTTACAACTTACTTGGATCCTATTTATTATCATCAGAATAAAATAAAATAATATTGATTTCGGAAAAAATATACAAAAAATCGAACCAAAAACTATTTTCTTGTATTATACCGAAACAAACCATTACTTCTAAACGAAGCTATAAAGCAAAAGCGATGTAGGCAGCCACCAATTGTTGTACTTAAAAAATCAAATAAACGGTAATTATATTATGCTTTCTTATTAAAAAATAAGAAAGCATAATATAGTTGCACAATATAGTTTTATTATTTCTAGTTTATCTTCAACGGTATAGTAATCCATCGTTAACCGTATCACTACTCAAAACGAGTATATTCTTCAGTATATTCTCGTCAGCGATAATCTGGCGCAATGAATCTGATGCACTAGAAGCAACTAACCAAGCCACGATTGCAATGCAAACGCAGACTCCGGCGTTTGCATTGCAATCGTTGCATCCCCATTTCATCGAAGAAAATGAAACGGTTTTCTGGTGAAGTGAGTTCTTGAACGAATCAAGATATGGAATAAATATAGACGTTTTAAAAGACTCGGTGAACCTAGTATCTGGAGGATAAGGCCGCCCTCCCACAAGTCTAAGCATGCTTAACTCGAACCCTCGCCAATGTTTACGTTATCAATAATGTCTTTTGTGTTCCTAAGCGGCAGTACGGTACAATAATATGTAACGGTGGGAAGTGATAACCCTCGTATGTAGTTCGCTGTGAGCTTAGTAAACCAAATAGAGAGCAGCATTTCACTACGTGCTCCGACAAGACATGGTATTTTGTTATAAGGCACATGCAATATACAAAAACACTTTTTGTTGCCCAGGAGTGCAGTTGAAATGCCACTGTCCCGGTAGACATATGCCAAAAAATTAACCAAAAGTAATCACCAATACTAGATATTGCTTTCTACATTTAAATTTTAATAAATTTTATATATGTGATAAAAATTACTAGATGATTGATAAGAATAATAGCAGAATTAAACCTGATACATGGGTTTCCTTTATCACTCCATCGGGATTTATATAATCCATTAATAACTCTTGTACCACCGTACACGTAATAAGATAACGAACATGAATTTGACGGCGCAAATAAGTGTATATTATTTACCACACCCTGCTCATTCTTTCATTCCTCCCCATTATACCGGCGAGGTTAAAAGTGCCATATCTACATCTCTTACCGCTCCCTTACAAGGCTTTATTTCGTTATCTGACAGTCACGTAATGGTCAAAACGTACGATGGGTATCACTTTCCGACTGTTTTGAAATATATGTTAGTGATTGGTCGAAATTATTACTAATTTGTGATGAACGTGGAGATGAAAATGATTCATAGATGTAGATAAAAATCTTTCGAATATTCAAATTAAAACAATGGATCTTTAAAATTATTGAAACCAATATTTGTTGATTCACCAAAACAAACAATTTTTTTCTTAAAACTTTTTCTCTACATCTTACCCTTAGTCAGTTATGCGCGTAGGCAGAATGCGAATGTTCCCATTTCATTTCACCCACTAAGAATGTTTTTCCGCAGAAAAAAAATTGCGTGGTACATACCTGCATATGTATACAGGGCTGTAACGTTACACATACGTGGTGCCAGAACAGGACAAAATATACAGAAATACATACAAACACATATATCAATTACACAGTGGGTCATTATAATTGCATTACAATTACAGAACAAAACAATTAACCCTGGTAATAATACTAATATTCACTCCCGATAAAGATGTCAGGATAGATTTCGTTCGCGTTCTTCACCATACGAGCTAACGGTGCTCTTAGTAATAAGTTCGTGCGAGGAGTATCATGCAAATGTGGGTACAGCACGTGAGGATACTCTCGACACATGGAAATGTACCTTTGCTAATATTTCCGGACAGTCGATAAGATTATGAATAACTTTATACAAGAACCTTGCGTTATGTATGGATCTACGTTGTTTCAGTGACTGTAAATCATGCCTCTCCAATAACGCATTATACACGACTGTCCAATCAGGATAACTCCTGGTGATTTTGTAGGTCAGATATTTCAAAAAAACGACGCTGAACTCTTCCAACTTAAGACTCGTGTGTGTTGTAAAAGGGATACCACACAACGGATGCGTATTCCAACCTACTAACTACAAAAGCAAAATATAATATTTTAATGACATCTGGGTTGTTAAAAGCTGTACAAGATCGAATAATAGTGTGCCCTAGAAGCAGAGTTACAAATGTTTTACACGTGAAGATTGAACGTTAGATGAGTATGAAAAGTAATGCCCAGATCTTTAATGATATCGGTTCGGTCCAAACTACGACCATTCAATGCGTAGGTAGATGGAAAGGGTCTGGTTTTACAAGTAAAGGACATAGAAGTGGGCAAAAACTCATATAAAGCACGTAGTTTACGCGATCTGAAAAATACGATGACATGAGTTGCAGAAGGCAGGGAGGGAACTCAAAGGAATATAATTTATTCAGCAATATTCTGTGGTCTACCCGATCAAATGCCCGCTAGAAGTCGGTGTAAATTACATGGACAGGTCCATGGTCATTGACACTCTGAAAATACCTATGTGTAACGTTACAAAAAGAGCGGGGTAGTAATCTACATCGTCCCTTGTTAGTAGGTTAAGTTTAAGGGTCATTGCAAGAGTACACATGTTAAGAAGGTATTGCAGTATTGACTGAAATCAAATTATACTATTCAGACCGAAGTTGTAACGATAAATTTAACATATGGTCCACATGGTACAATATCCTCCCCTAACACAGTGGTATTTGGACATATGGCATATTGGAAGTATGGCAAAAAATATCGCCCAGTAAGTTTAACGCAAAAAAAACTTATCTAAAATTTTACATTCGCAAAAACTGGCGCTATTCTACTGATAAACACACTGCATCGTATTACTCCTCCCGCACAATATCGGCTATGCGGGTTGACGATGGTAATCCACGTATTACCGAAACAGACCGAATTAAACAATATATTGTGCGGGAGGAGTAATCCGATACAGTGTTTATTGTGTTGCCCCAGAGTCTTTGCAATCTTTATTGAAGGCTAATAAAGAAGAAAAATCAATTCATACCTCCTGTTACATAATTACGTGTCAAAATTAAAAATTTATGCGCGCTAATTGTCTGCTCCAATTAGCCAGTATGCGTGCTAAACTTCGACCAGTAACAAAAATAATACAAGGGAACGTCCAGCGTTCCCAAAATTACGAGCGGTTCCTCTTCTGCTACGATCTGTTTTCATCGACTGTCATTCTGTAAATACAACGACTGTACTACGCCTGCAACTACAACGTTTTGCATGTCAAAACGGGGGTTATTTATAGAACACCAGTGGCTATTTTTGTTCACCCGTTCTGTAGAGACGCGTAAAAAAGGCGACCGCAACGCCACCTCTCGCCAGATCGTCTAATGCTTAATTCGACTACTAGATTCATTTTATGTTTGAAACGAGAAAAAACTGATGCATTTCAGTGCATCATACTTGGTTTTTATTAAACATGAATAATATATCTGGGCAAAACAATACGTCTCGAATTTATTTGTTTATAATCCCACTGCCACAGATTATTTATTTAACTTTGGATGCTTTGTTTTTAATATAGTAGGTCATGTCCAACGGGTGTTTTGTTAGAATTAAAAACAATGCATTATACACTATCAATAAACACACAAATGTTATTTTTAAAAGTTGTTTGGTTTCGCAACGCAACATTTGATAACTATTCTAATATCCAAGCCGGTACGTGGCGAATTTGGCGGAGATAGACAAAAATGAAGTGCATTTTATCTGGTATAATTTCTGGAGATTAATATCAATCAAAACGTAACTTATACGTGTACAACATCAATATTAACTGCATTACAGTGGCGCAAAATAAAGATAAAAACTGCATAATTCTATAATGCATATTATCATCATATCTTGTTTTACATTATTCCTATTATACATGTACAACGGAAATGGTTAAACATTTTAATAATATTCAGTTATCTGTAAGCGGTTAAGCTTACGATACATTCTAAGAAATGTAAAATGTGACGGCAAGATATTCTCGTTACATATTAAGAATTATTCGAATTGAGATATGACAAATGGCATTAATTTGACGAACATAAAAATGGTTCTCGTTTTGTCCTCGTGCTAAAATCTGTTTTCACAGGTCAATATCTGTCGCTCTTTAAATACAATAGTTTAGGGGATTAGGCTACGCTTGATAATGATAAAGAAAAAAGCATTGCTCTCGAAATACATAGAAATCCTTAGAAATGACGACTGTCAGGTGACAAAATGATTAATAAACAAAAGTTTCTCCTTATTTGCTTTCCACAAATTTGAAATAATTTGACCAACACCTTAGGTCGTTATTGTAATTGTATACAAGAACAATACATGTCCTTTGTTCTATTACCATGTAAATATCTTAACAAAGGTATTTTTACTCAGAATAAAAACATGAGAAAATGACAATAGCAGGTTTATCTTAAATTGAAGAGGTTCAAACAATATTAGATACATGGGAACCAGTATTATAACAACAAAGTGGGTATGACAGAAAATAAAAAGAGATATTGAAATTTTATATAGCAGAGGTAAAACAAATCTTTCAATAACCAAGGAAAATATTTCTATCAAATATTGGGTCACTTACAAAACGCAAAATCCCCTATTTCCTTTTTATAACATGAATAATAAGTTGTCAAAAGAAGAAAATGATGAAACTGAATAATAAAATCACGGCCTGGAATTCAAGAGATAATCAAAATGTCGAAAATAATGTTTTAAGAAAAGTTTCGGTAAAAATGGATGTTACAGGCTGGTAGCCATTAAAGCAAATAATTGTACAAAAATACGAATCAAACTGGAAAAAACAAATTATGTATTGGGTAAATTAAGAAAATAAATTTAAATAAACCCCTGAGGATTCAATATTTATATACTTTTATCACATGAACGAATCCTGAAGCCAAAATATTTAAACAAAGATTTCATCTTAATTTAGTTTCAACAATCTGGGAAAATTTTAAAGAGTCCAGGAACTTCTGCTAATACAGATTGTGATTCTGCAATAATAGGAATCGTTATTGTGTACATAATACCTAACCGGCTTACTTTAAAAACTAGTTTAGTAACATACTTCATGTCACGGATTATATATACTCGCGTATTAGATGACAAAAAATTGAATAAACCATGATAGTCCTATCATATTCGAACAAGCGTATTATTTACAGAAATTACGGACGTTTGAAAAATTAAAGTGTATCATACAGGTTGTTTTATCTTTTCCGTAGATTCTATGCAAGATATGAACCGATATGAAACGTGGGTTTCTAAAGTAAAAGTTATAGGCAAGGTTTTAATTTAAAAAGTATCTGCCATACTTTGAAAACCTAATTGTATTTGCATTTTTCGGTTGCTTGCCTCAGAAAAATATAAGCTGAATATCATTGTAACCAGCTGGTATTTACAAACGTAGATTTTAGCAAATTTATTTAGAGACTGGTTATGGTAATTGTAGTAGCAGCTTATGAATAAATAAAAATACGTTACAAAATTATTGATGCATTCTAAAAATAGCCAACAATGAATTCAAAATTCCAACCACTACACTTATATCTCCGAATATTATTGTAACTTTACACAATCATAAGTTTAATTATTTTAATTTCATATCTAAAGGGCATAAAAGATATACCCAATCCAAGAAAGTAGTGCCAATTAACATTTCTATATATTTCTTTATTTCTTTTCCCACTGCAAGTTTGAACATGTTGAATATCGTACGGAATCGATCATATAACCGTAAACAAAGAACACGCAACTTTGTAACTATGTGTATATAATTTTTATGGAAATAAACGATAATGGCAGTATACTTGAAAATTAATGAGATAAGATTTAAATAAACATCCAAAATGTAAATAACGTTAATGACTGGTTGTAGAATTAACTTATAATTATAAGTTTACATGTTAATAGAAAATCATATTTCCTTTGCAATCGTCAATAAATCTATGTCGAAAATTCCAGTACAAAAATATAACTATTTACTTCCAAAAAGCACGTTCCGAGAAATCAGTTTTACAAACGTGCGACCTATTTTTACACTGCAGGGAACACCATCAGTATCATTTGGAAAATCGCCATGCATTCCGCGAAATCCAAAACACAATCGATATAATCACATTAAATCTTACAATCGTCACACGAAGAGGAAATAAAATCGTTTTGAAGTTTTGCACATACCTGATATGTGGAATTCCTATTCCTCCATGTAAAATTTTATATAATTTGCTCTCGTATAATAGCTGTGGGTGCCTTGCACGAACAGATTCTAGCTTGACTGCAACTTCCTGCGAAAATATAATACAAACATTGCAAAATCTGTCTTTATCAATAGCTTAATGTAATCGAATTAAGGAAAATAACCTTGACTTTATAAAGAGAATGGCCCTATTAACTAAGCACATATTTTGCTACAAGGCATTATATCCATATATTTTTACATATTTGATATTAAAAAAATATAACGTAAAACGAGCACTGCAAAGTGTTTTTGCACAAAAGATTTGTAAGGCATAAAATTATATTGTGAAATACGTACTTAGTGGGGTTGTCTCCTGCACTATAACCTACTTTTACATGTTACCAAACCGTAAAGGTTATACGCATTTAGAAGGAAGTGTACGGCAAAGTATTTATGTTATGATTCCATTAGAATCGTATTTCTGGATTACAAATAACATTTTCTAAAATAGAGAAGCTATCTTAACGGATATGGCTGCCAGTAATCCAGAAATACGGACACGGTCAAGATAGAAATCTGAACAAAGCAAACAAACAATCTAGTTTACTAATCGTATTTTTGCATTTTATTGACGTGATTCGCATACGGAGGATAATTTTAAATTAGAATTTACCTCGCCATTTGTTATATTGATACCCAAGTAAATGTCACCAAATGATCCACTACCGATTTTCCGAACTAAACGATATTTTCCACCAACTATAAACTCAGGCTTAATGCAGGCCGCTGACGCCATAATTATAATTTGAAAATTGTCTTTTTACTAGCAAAAATATAAAATTTAGAACGTGGAGCCACAAATATTTTTGTGCACAATTAACTCACTTGTTCTTACAACACCGCGACATGTCTAACTTCCCTGACTGATCGTTGATGTGACGTCACGTACACTCTTCTACAGCCATCTATCGGCAACAACAAGATATCTAATTTGAAATTCAAAATCCTTTAGTTTTACAAGACAATTCTACGGCCATTTAAATTATAATAAAGTACTAAAGAAGTTCGGTTAAAATAAAGATAATAGAATAAGTAATTAGAAAAATAAATTTCTTATATTTCATTTTTTATGGTTGTACCAACTCAAACCAAAAAAATTGTTTTAGCCAACCATAACTTATCAAATAACACCACCTGATAATTATAACCAACTAACACAAACCATGTGTTAAATTGTAAATTATACTATAATCCGTTATTGTTCTCACACCTTACGTTTGGTTATATAATAATAAACTTATAATGGCTCTGATTGCATGCAATTTAAGGCGAATCCTAAGTCAGGTACGTTAGGCATTTTATTTATGGATATTAAAAATAGATTGAGAAAATATATTTTTTGATTTAGCATCAGGGAATACTACCAGTTGCCACTCGATTTCTTCATGTTTCTGCACTGAACAACAACGCTGAGGTATGTTGCAATTTTAGTGTTATGTAACCTTCCAACGATCTTTCTCCTTAGGTTGAGGTGTCGGAGAGACCAGATAGTCGTAGAACATGCACTTTGATACCTGGAGATGGTGTTGGGCCTGAATTAGTTTACTCTGTACAGGAAGTATTTAAAGCTGCCGGAATACCTGTCGATTTTGAATCTTACTTTTTTTCTGAAGTTAATCCAACATTAAGTGCACCTTTAGATACTGTTGCTAAATCAATAGCCAAAAATAGAGTTTGCTTAAAAGGCATTTTGGCCACTCCCGATTACAGTCATACCGGGGAGTTACAAACACTGAATATGAAATTACGAAATTCTCTCGATTTGTATGCTAATGTTGTCCATGTAAAATCATTGCCAGGGGTGAGAAGTAGACATGAAAATATTGATTGTGTTATAATTAGAGAACAAACAGAAGGAGAATATTCCGCTTTGGAACACGAAAGTGTTAACGGGGTTGTTGAATGTTTAAAAATTGTTACCGCTGTGAAATCTCAAAGAATTGCAAAGTTTGCTTTCGACTATGCTACGAAGAATGGCCGCAAGAAAGTTACTGCAGTTCATAAAGCAAATATAATGAAATTAGGTGATGGTTTGTTCCTTAGAAGTTGTGAGGCGGTAAGATTTTTTACCTATAAAACCTTTTTATTTAGTTTAATTTGAAAATATTTTATAGATGGCAAAGCTATATCCGAAGATCGAATTTGAAAGAATGATTGTCGACAATTGTACTATGCAAATGGTATCAAAACCTCAACAATTCGATGTAATGGTTACACCAAATTTATATGGTAATATCGTGGACAATTTGGCCTCTGGTTTAGTAGGAGGTGCAGGTGTAGTAGCAGGAGCGTCATACTCAGCTCAGTGTGTAGTATTTGAACCGGTAAGTGTTGTAAAGATTAATTTATTGGTGTGAAGACATTGAAAATGTAATAAATATTGGTAGAGTAGAAAAAGAGTCAGTTTGGGAAACATGAAACATTTCAAATGCATCATACATATAGTTAAATCAACCTTTAGAAAACAGTATCGCGCTTATGGGAATACTGCACAGTGCTACTGCTTTTGGGGTAAATACTTGAACAAAATATAGACTTTTGTAATGTTTACCAAAATAATTTAAGTCATTGTCAAAGCAGATTATGTTATAATTTACTAAAGTACATAGGATTATCATTGGAAAATTCTGTATTTTAATGTTTGTACAACTGACATTCAGATGTCACCTTGTTCACGGCATTCATATTACCACATAGCACAATCAATTTTGCCAGATGAGGTAATTTTTTCTATTTGGAGGACATTTTGGGAGTATACAATTCTTGGGGGCTGTTTTGGTCGAATTTAATTGATTACAACATTTTTTGAGGTAAAAGTTTATTAGATTTTAACACACAAATCACCCATTTGTGCTCTCTATTGGATGAAAGATAGGTTATACAATCTTTGCCCTCTATCGGATGGAAGATTAGATTATAGAATCATATACTGACCGCCCTACTGTTGAATAGCGAACCCAATATTTATATGTGAAATACCGAAATCATGTAGTCATATATTGTTTGTCATCAGTCATCATGATGCAAGTGTACCTCATAAATGTTGCACTTGCAGTCTATACGGTCCTGCGCGTTAACAGGTTTTGTGTTGTAAAATGACATAAAACCGAAGTACAGTGGCCCACCTATCCATATAAAACCATTGCACAATTAACAGGTTTGTTCGTTGTGATTAAAGCGTTATGCGGCCAAACGCATGCACAAGCAATTATTTTCTTGTGGATAAGATCTATTTTTGAACATAAACTGATTACTGCCACAGAATAACAGAATGGTCACGATTGACATATCTATTGTTTTCCGAGGGTATCGTTTCATTGACCTTGAACGCGGCCGACATGTTCTAACGGTGTATTTGAGGGAAATTTAAAATAGAAAATTTTCCAAAAAAATGTGTATCTATGATAAACGATGTCGTGTTTTAATGTTGTCTTATATTAGTATAGTAATGGTAGGTCATAATGGATGAATGTAAAGAGAAACGCCAGTAATTTATTTAAATATAATTATAAATTTTACATTTCTACTGTTTCCTACAATTGTAATGTTTTATGTAATATATATATATATATATATATATATATATATATCTACATGCTTCTTTATACAACTTACCTTTGTGAAGCTTTAAGAAATGATAAGAAACTAATCTTAGTATTGCTTGTATTATTTCTACAAGATGGAACGCAACAATAACGACAAGGATGTTTTGCCTTCCTCATAATTCCAACAATATCACTACACTTAGAAAACTAAAAATATTGGAAAATTTGTCTTTAAACTACAGATAATATATACTAAAATTGTTTTAAAATTAACCACAATATAAAATTGTTAGCAATAAGAGTTTAAATTTAAATTACGCGCCAAGGAGACACATGAAGTTGACCGCTTTGAAGTCAGAGAGAGAGTTCATGTGTGTTGAAGGAGTAGAACAATTATGTCTTTGTTAGGTCGGTCATGTTATGTTATGTGATGTTATGGTTATGTTTATGTGAGTTACGGATGTATTGACTTGTGCCTACATTAAGAACAATATATCTTAATTTATGAAATAAAGCTCCCAACAAAATAAACTAAATATAATTCACCGAAACACTAAACATTTAAAAATGTCCTTAAAACAATCCAAATTAACAATAATAAAGAATGAATTACAATTTTTGGCTCACTCAACAAGATTCGTTACTAAACAATGCACCGATGTCCGATTGGAGTCTGCGCAAAAATTCAAAGATCTCTTATATTTCAACTTTGTCCATTCTGTTATTCCGTGCTACTGCGCTTGTGCAGGCGTTTGGCTGCATAACACGTTGGCCAAATCGAACAAACCTAACGTGTATTACTGGTGTAAAGTGGCGCTCTCTATGAAACAAAAATATTGCCTTGAACTTAAGTAAGCAATCCCGGTTAAAGAATTTTGTATAAGCATATTAAATATCATTCGTACAAGAATCAGATACATCAGCATCTTTGCCAAGACGATCACGCGGGAAGATTTAAATGCTGTAATTGCTTTTGCAAAAATATTTTTATATTAAACCATAATTACCCCAGTAATGGTAGTTCCTTAAAATGTTGTCTATTGTAGGGTGCACGACACACTTTTTCCGAAGCTGTTGGTAAGAATGTCGCTAACCCAACAGCAATGATGCTATGCTCGGCAAAATTATTGCATCACATAAATTTGCCTGCTTATGGTAATATGGTTCGAAACGCTGTCGATAAAGTTTTAAAAGATGGAAAGGTCCGGACGAAAGATATTGGTGGTCAATCTAATACAAGAGAATTCACCTACGCGGTCATTAACAACTTAGTTCCTCTAAACTAGTAAGTGATACTGCAGCCAAATAACCAAGGATTTATTATAGCATTATCGAATGATAGCTACATATTTAATTTATTTTTAATTTATTGTACAATACCAGTGTTTTATATTGTATATATGTATTATATATTTATTATTGTGGATATACCATCACGTTAAAATAATGTGGTACAACAATGTTCTCTCTTTGAATATCAGAATTATAAATACATGATAATAAGCAATAAAATTTGTATCACATCATTCTAATTCGAATGGTATAAAGAGTAGGTGATTATAAGAAATTGCGTCTTTTGGTAGGTTAAGAATTCAAAAAGATGTCGTTAAATCGTTTTTTTTTTACATAATAAAACGACTTCTAGTTGCTTCAATACGGTGTAGTACTTCAGTATAAATTTGTATTTGTGGAATTGATTTTCCATTTTTATTTATTATTTTAGTTATAAAAAGAGAACTATCAAAGCAACGTTTTATAGTCAACCTATATGTGTATTAAGCAATATTTTATTTAATAATTTATTCATACTAATTGTAAGGTATACAAGACTAAAAAAATAAAGGCGAGTAATGAAATAGAAAGTATTTATTTCAGTTGCGGTTTTTTTTGTGGTTGTATATTTTTCAAATTTTTTTGTGTTTATTCTTAAATTAAACAACTAAAGGTGTTACTTCAGCGCTCCACAGGTTTCGCTAATTCTTTGATTCGTTCCGTTGCTACGTATTTTAAAGCGTTCGGACTGATGGCGAAGGGATCCTCCTTAATGTCAGTATCGTTAGCATTCTGGGTAACTTTAGGCATGGCAAGTTGTTTAATCCTCTCGCTTGCTAGAAATAAATAAATTATTTTTCCGTTTAATCAAATATTTTTGTTTTGACATAGAATGCGTTTATAATTTCGGCGCGCAACTTAGCAACCGACCGTTATTAACCCGAAAGATCTCGAGCAGTGGCGTAACTATACATTTTGAGCCTCTCAGCAATAAAGTAATTTGTAGTTTGAAGAACCCCGTATTGTGTGGTTTTGCGGACCCTATTTACGTCACTGGTTTCGAGTAATATCACAGACAGGATAACATACATTAGTTTGTCCGTGGTAGTACGTATTTAAAGGACGAAACAAAATACAGATGGAAGAAACAGATGGAATTTAAAAAAAATGCGTGAAACGAAAACTATACGGCGCAGGGAACAGATGCAGTGCCGGCGATGCATATACCCATTGCCGATACTGCATCTGTTCGCCGCGTCGGGTATAGCTTTTCTATCGGTTGGTAAGAACTAACGAAAGTCCATTATTAACGACGTAAATTTAAAAAAAAATCTTATAAATTCGCCGTTTGAAATCCAAGAAGCGATTAATCAAATGATTCCTATGAACTGTTTAAATAAGTAAGAGTGAAAATAGCATTGCTTGATTGAAGGCAACAAATAATAAGTAGGACAGCAAGATAATAATTGTCACCGAGTATCTGCGGTATCGTCGCGACATCTAGTGACAAATGTACAAAGCTGCTTTTCGCATTAGTTTAAATTGTAAAGGCGCGTCCTCGTACTTAATAAAAAAGTGTTCGCATACTCTGATTAGCTCATCGAATTTATGCGATTAAATCTATTGCTATTTTCAAATTTTTGTTTTCCTCCGAGAACGTTCGAGAAATAGAATTTACTAGAAGGAAATTTGATGATACAAGGAGCCGTGTAAATGGATAGTTTTCAGTTTAAGATAATCTACGGTTGAGTTGAAGTCTTCGAGTGTGGTTTGCAAATACAGTGCATCGTTAACGCTATTGAATTATTGTACGAATTGTTGTGGTATATTTGAATTGAGAGATTAATCAAATAAAGTGAATTAACGTAACGAGATAGTGAGTTTAAATTTTATCGATTATAAAAGTATACTTGCACTGTAGATTGATAGAAAGAAGTGAAAATTAAAAAAGTACTTATACCTTTAATTGTAAAAGTACGACTATACTTTGATGGGTGGACGTATTCTGTCGTGGCACAGCCCCCTTCGTTTTTGCATATATTTTGATATACAGTGATAACCAAAAATACGGAATCTATTTTTTATTGTCAATTTCAAAAGAGAAAGCAGAGGGATGATTTATAATAGAACTTAGTTACAATAAAGCATGCATATGGCGGGTACTTCTTGACCATCACTGTACGTTTTTAATACCTGTGAATGTTAGTGCTTCTGGTTTAACAGCTCCCGGGATACATGGTTCATCTTTAACCATTCGAAACGCCGGAGGTCTTGCTAATTCTACGATCCTCTCTGTTGGTGTATAAACAAGAGCGGCTTCATTTATCTGTGTGGACAATAAAAAACGTGTTATTTTTATTTAAATACCATTATGAAGTGGATATTTACATTTCTATTAACTGAATAAATTATCAAGACACATAGACAATATATTTCACGTGGCTTCTTCCGTTTTTAATAGGTCAAATAGTTCATTGCGCGACATTATGATTTTGCAGTACAATTTGTTGAAGAACACATGCAATATCGTACCACAGCGTATATCAGCCATTTTAAGCTCGTAACTTTGGGAGGTTCTTCCCTGTTTAAATATGACCGAATTATGTCGTTCCTTAGGGCCCATATCACCAAATCCTTGTGTATCGACCGACATAACCTACCATAAAGGACGCAGCCAAGTAATAATTACTCCGTACTGTGCTTAACACTTTTTTGTCTTGGGCTTGTTATAGCCAAAGGTGCTATCGCAAATTCCGTCGTATGTTTCATATATTTTCTCTAAATCATTATGTAGATTAGCGCATACATATTTAGAACATACCGCCGAAGGTTTGGCTTTAAGAGAAGTCGTTGGTGATCTCTTCAAAGGCAGCATTATGGAACTCTTGGATTTATGAATATGCACAGGGTTTAGTAATTTCTAATAATTCTCTAGTAGTCGTAGATCATCCCAATAAGATTTTAAAGGTTTTTTGGAATCTAGGTATATTTCCTGTTGTATAACTCCATGATCGCGCCGCTCTTTGGAAGGTCAACATCAGCTACAACCGATTGATACAAGCTTTTGCAGTCTATTGTAGTGGAAGAACTTTTAAATTCTTTCATCGTTGACTGCTCCATATTTGAGGAAGATAAATTGCCATAACTATGGAGATGGTTAGTACTATCATAGTGTGTGATCATTATTAGGGATGCCTTTATGAATGTACTGCTTACGTTACGCTTTAGATATAAATCTATACTTCCTCTGCAATTTATGGGCTCCGATTGATCGCATGGAAAGCACTATTTGGCTTCGGTATGTACTTTTGTTCTTGAGGAATTCTCCAGTATAAATTTTGAATCTTGATGAGTTTTTTTTTCTTGAACCGAATGGATGTGCCGGTTCAGTTCAAGGAAAACCACCAAGTAAGACTCACGATTGTGAATCTGACTGTGCTTGACTTGCTGAAAACGGGTGAACGTTCTGTTCTAAATCTTGGAATACTCCATCCTCGGGAAGGAAATTATTTCCCTAGCTGATCTGAAGAATTCCTCATAGAACAAGATTCTGAGCTACCTTAAGGGCCTGGATTTGTTTGATGAACTCTAGGAGGGCATCTGCTCTACAATAGGACCTAGCGGTCGTAGTAGATGGGACGATTAATTGAACCAAGTGGATGATATCGTTACATCAAGTAAGCAAGTAAGTAATCTAAATCTTGAATTTGCAGAGGTGGCCCGATTTCTCTGCTTGTTCCGTAAGGGAGTTTTATTTCTCTGGGCAAATGTTGGACTGGTCCATGCATAAAAATTATTGACTAGTCTGCCTAACCCATTAACACTTTATGGTTTTCGGTCTTTTAAGTATCCAGATGCCCGAGACGGAGATATTTGCTGTGAGGTTGTTCTTTGGGGGATAGCTTCTCAAGCTCTTGATTTGAGACTAGGAATTGTGCTCTAAATTGATTTAGTAGGAGTGTCCGTAAAAAAAGCTGTAAGTCAAGCTGTAAGTTTAAATTTAATATTCTTGAAAGTAGAAGAACTAACTTTTGTAGGATCCTTTTCGTCTTCATGGTACACTTTCTTTGGTAGCGCTAGTTGGTCTATTTTTTCCTTCATTTCAAACAAATCAGCGATTGGCCCTCTCTGCAAAAAATAGACATTCAGATTAAATCATAAGTAAAAAATTAAACCGGGTTACTTTAGTGTAATTATGATGTAATTTTAATTTTCTTGTTGTTACCGATATAAATTTATAAAAATCGTTTAGACATACGTTAATTTTCGACAGAAATGAGCTTATTCAAGAAGTGGCTTTTTATTAATGTAAGCTTTATTTATATTTGGAGAAGATCCCTATTTTCTACTATCACTAACTTATTGTTTAAAAAGATCAACCGAGTATTATGGAAGCTTGCAAATTATGTTCCTATCAAAGATCAAGAATTAATTAAAAATACTATTTTCACAATACAAAATCTGTATTTTGTCAACAAACACGAGTACAATATTTCATTTTATTTCGAAATCGCGGTATACGTCCATACCGTTCGATATAACTTACAGGAATCGGTTCGGGCGGAAAGAGTTTCTTGGGCTTGGATCTCGATTCGATCCATTCTTCGACCTCTTTATCGATATCTTCTTCCTTTTTTTCTGCCGCAGTCTTCGTATCGCCTTCCCCCTTCTTGCCCTTCTTTCCTTTTTCTCCCTTCTCTTTTTTGCCTTTAGCTTTCTTCTCATCACCTTTACCTGAATAAATTTTATAAAGAGCTTCATGATTTTTAGCAGTATTAACATTTTTTACCCCCTTTTCCTGATTTCGCTGGTTTTTCTGGCTTAGCAGCACTTCTAGCTTTACCCCTAGAACCTCTGGAACGTTTTGACGTAGTGCTAGTCCTAAATCACAAGGATTTAATAGTAACATAGTTTTAGATGTATATGCGATGATCTTACTTTCTTGAAATATCCCTCCGAGCTTTCTTGTAGCAGTTGTACATAGAATTCCATGATTGTTCAATTTTTTCATCCATCTTAGGCGCATAATCGTTATATATACCCATAAATTGTTTCTTGTTGACTACCAGTGTCCTAATTTAGACATAACTAAATTAGATCAAAATCTGGATCTTTTTGATTATAAAAGTATATTACCCCAACTAGCAGACTGACGTAAAAAAGACGTCACTTAATGGTAATGCGTCCATAAACGACGTCTTTTTCACGTCAGTCTGCTAGCTTGGGCGAAAACTAACGCAACCAAGTTTTTTTTCGAATTATTCTTAGAGATTTTTAGAATTGAAAATGGCGTCGAGATGTGTTACCTAATTGCTGGTCTTGACATATGCTCCACCCTTTCAGTTGCCTCCCCTTTCAAAGCGCCTGGTGCCACGCCTGTGTCATGTACATCCGGTGGATACCCATACTTTTCTCTGGGATATCTCGGCGTTGACAACATATTGAGTCTCCAATTTTGTTTGAACCTCTTGGGGTGGTGAGATCTCGTTGTTGCATCATCAGCTGTCGAGGCATAATCGCCGTTTCCTTCTGTGAACGTGGTCGCTTTAGATGGTGTTTCCGTTGTAGTGGAGGTCGCCATATTTTGGAATTCAGTAAACGAAACGATTTAATTTAGTTGCTTAATTTAATTTTGTGACGATTTATTTTGAATTTTGAAACGACTTTTGACAAATTACAAATAAAGAGACATCGTTATGGTAACTAATGGGTAACTATAATTTTCAGTGTTATAAGGCACGTAGAATGTGTGGGAAGGATCACAATCTTGCTGAATAACACAGGGCAAAGCTTTATAATAAACATAATTCCTAGAATTTCGGAAACATTCCACCCGCTTATGGAGCAACCAAAAGTTAAGACAATGGAAACCATTATATCACGCTTAAACGGCGCCTCGGATATTAGGTTATATCAGCATTAGTTCTGACGTAAAAAAATGGCAACTCTGTGAAACTTTTTCCAAACACAACAAACTACATAACCTCGCATTCTGTTCGCGGTGTTCGGTGCTTTATTTTTAAATTTGTGTGCAGCTTATATGGTATCATGTTTCTGTTATGTATGAAAATACGTACAGACATTAACTTATATTGCGTTATGATTAGGCTCTAAATAGTAGGATAATGTTCTATTACGAAATGGCTAAATAAAAGTCTTCCTTTTATTAAGTATTTTAATTACGTGCATGTATTACATTATTTTTACTTAAAATACATTTTATTTTAATTATTGCAACTTCCTCTACCAATCCGTTAGGAGATGTACCAAGAAATCAAGCAGCCTCATCAAAAACTTTTAAAACCTTCAATTTCTTGTTCCGATAGATTCCTATCAGTTACTCAGTATTCAGTATTGCAATCAATTTCAAAGGAATGATGGTTATGTGTGATGTAACTTGTTTTGTTTGGAAAAAAAATATGGCGCGCTGCCATGCCAACGGAGTTGGTCAAATATACGTAAAATCAGATAAAATTGAAATGAAAATGCTTGTTTCTTCAATACCGTGTTATAAATATTAAAACAAAGTATCTCTTTGTATGTATTTAGTGTTGAATTGCGTCCAAAGCATCTTTTACATACGGAATGTATCATTCATTACTAAATTAATTCAAATAAATGATTGCAGTTTTATACCAACTCCAAAATATCACCTGAAGAAATATGGGCTACATTTTTAGGGAAATTAACTACACAGCGGGGATGGAACGAGTTGGCTATAGGAATTCAGTGCATAACATGGGATAGACGTAAGAGCTCAGTTAGTTGAAAACAGTCCGTGCAAAAGTAAGAATTATGCGAGTTGCTATACTTTGCATATGCGTGTGCGCTGGAGAGGGCAGAGTTGTATAGAGAAGTTGGGCCTGTTAGACAGAGTTCAGAGGGGAGAAAGTCTACTCCTTTATTATTTCCTTATAAATTTAGTTCCTCTGTGAGCGGCTTAACTGAGATGGTAGTTCAGTATCTGGCGAATTTAATTTAGGTTGGCAATTCAACAAAAATTATTAGGTTGTAAATTTGGAAATTCCCACCATTCGTTATAAAATACACACGATCAGTCGATTATAGATTATACCCTAAACGATCGACATTGAACACCATTTTAGGCTATTCTATGACATTCATTCTCTTTGGGTGTTTATTTGGGTATCATCGGTAAAGAATATACATAGTTTATTTTAAGTTTATTCTTTTGCTACCTGTTTCTCCAAGCGTTTTTATATTTTATTTCCATAATTTGATAATACTAAAATATAGTATTAGAAGATCAAATGTATGATTCACAAAATTGGAAATAAATAGAAGATGCTAGTGTTGAGCTTATGATATTTTATAGCTCCAAGAAAGGTAGAGATAGATGTACATATTTAGCTTAGACATGCATGCTAGATATAATTTCGTTATTATGGACTTGGTTAACAATGGGAGTCCACGTGCTATCTAAACATATGTACGGAATGTATTCATCAATTTGTGGCGTGTATAATTTCCCATTCTGTGTATTAATTATACAATAATTTGGTGCAAAATACGGTTCGATCGTTAGAGATCACGGTCACTCTTGCAAATTTAGTGAATAAATTGATTGTTTATTGGCCATTCAAGGCTCATGGCCTCTTGTTGGAATCACCATATCAAGCAAAAGCAATAAAAGGGGTGTAACATTAAAGACGTACTCGAGTTTCTGTCTACCAGGCGTCGTCAGTATTCTTCCGAATACTGCACCCACTTTCATCACGAATGTATCTGCTAACTGTTGTGGCACTTTCGATGTTTCTCATTTTATTTATAAATTTAGTACAGTTGTTAGCTCGCTACATCGTTTTTGCTTTGTAGATTCGTTTAGAAGTAACGGTTTATTTCGTTATAAAAAAAACTACTTTTTGTTTAAATTTTATTATAATTGTCGCTAATATAATGTGTTAACGGCACTAGTATAGTAGTATAGGAAGCAATTACATTACTGAAGTTCCTAATACCATTCTAATGCTCAGCCAAGTAAAGTGTAGCGTGCAGGCGCGCGCTCTTTATTACTACCGCCTTCTTATAGTCGACCAACTAAATCATCCTATAGCCAGACCATTTGCTTCGTATCTGTATAACATTCAAATATTTTTTACTTAATACACTTTTAATGATATTGATGATAAAAACACTTGAAATATTGTGTTCAACTACTTTTTAGGTTGCAATCTTTCAGTCTTTGGATGGATTTTTTTTAGCAGGGAGTTACTATGTTAATATACCGTAGATTGTATGTTATAGTATTTTATCACTATTTTGTCTGACGTTTTAGAACAATATATAGGAAGGATTGACATAGGAACATTTTGTTTAAATCTTTAACAGCTGTGAATCAACTAAGATCAGTTAACATTTAAGTTAAAAAATACCCCTTACCACCTTGTTGAGTAAAGAACTCTGAATACGCATTTCGGTGCTACGCTTAACATTACATTTTTCCTTTGTGGTTTTTCTGCTGAGGATGGCAACTTAGTTGCCGAAATGCGTATTCAGAGTTCTTTACTCAACAAGGTGGTAAGGGGTATTTTTTAACCTAAATTTATTTTAAGCCACCGTATCCTATACCTAACCTACATCAGTTAACATGCCCGTATAGAAACAGCACAACTGACTAATAAAAATTGAATTTTGTAAATGTAACTTAATTCAATAATTTTTCATTTAAATTACCTAGAGATAATTTATATAAACTTTGTATGGCGATGCATTGTTAAAGCACAGGCAGGATAAATATCGATGTACGTAATTTATGACGTTACACTACCAACTGTACAATATGAATTTGTCACTTTTTAAAATACATGGAGTTATAATCAATAGTTTAACATTTAAATAGTTATAGGTGATATATGTATATTATTCCACTTTAGCACAAATTATCGGTTATACTAATTAAATAATTATTTTAAGCGTCTATTATCAATTAACGCAATTCAACTTTCTTCTCAACTATTGGTAGTCCTGTACACCGTTGTCGATAGTTGTTTGTTGTTTCTGTCATTAAATATTGTCTGACATTTGTGCTATTCGTCTAGGTTGTTGCTTATTCAACGCCTTTTTTCTTGCAATATTAGTGATTTTATTAAAATTTAGTTCCTATCAGGACTTTGTTTTGGGAACAGCGTCATATAAGACGTCATTCACAATCAATGACGTGTAACGACCTTTATCTTGCTTGGCCTATGCATAGAACGCGCATTCATCACAAGTATTATACTGAACGAAAATAAAATACCGTGCGCCTACGTCTGACGAGCGATAAGAACCTGTTGCATTGCAATTTATGTATAAGGATTAGGGATGGATGACATATTGCTAATTGCTACATGGCTATCTTTAACCGTTTGTGGGTGATTTCTATTTAAATATGCTTTGCGTGTGTTAAAACAATTAAACAACACTATCGATTATTCAATTGACTATAATTATTTTTATTAAAACTTTTATTTACTTCATTTCCCTTATAACAATAATACATAAATTAGTTTATAGTCACACAATGCCCTAAATATATAAATAAAACGCAAATATATAAATTTATATTTTTGGGTCGTCCGGTTCAATATTGGCCAATTTTTCCGACAATTCCCATACTTTTTTGGCGTGTGCCATATCGCTAGCGGCCGTGCTCAAACCCCTTTCCTTGCAATCCATGTAATATTTTCCAGATACTCCTTCCATCTCTTCTGACACTGCTACGTGTACCGTAGTCTGACACCCTTGTTCCGGTGTCTTGAAGAAAGATTTGACGATCAGCTTCAAAGGCCAGCTCAATGGAGCTGGCACGTTCCTCCAAATACCGGAATCGATCATGCCCGGATGTAAGCAGTTAGCAGTAACGCCTGTACCTTCTAATCTTCTGGCTAGTTCCAACGTGAAGTAGATATTAGCGTATTTTGAGACGTAATAGATATACGCTGGGAAGTATGAGTTTACTGGGTTTAATTTGTTCAGATTGACAGACGCTAGTCGATATAGTTCCGAAGCGACAACTACTATTCTGCTTGGTGCAGATCTCTTGAGCAAATCTGAAATGAGAAAAATCCTTTGAGGATATTTTTAATTTCGTCACAAATTGCGCCTCATTTAAAAAGTATTTTTGAACGTGATAACCATTTTGTGGCAGTGCAGTGTATTAAATGTGAATTGCAAAAACAAAGATGTTGCAATGAAACCAACTTAATATGACAGCGATTATGATGCGTGCCGCTACGTGATAAAAAGGTTGTTGCCCCACACCAATTGTAGTGATCATTACGAACGTCAAAAATTAATGTCATCCGTGACATGTTTTCAGGTTATATTTATTGGAATTATATTGAAGTTTGGAAAGGTTTCTTGAAATTGATTGATTGATTGATCTAAAAGTAGTAACCAAATTGATTTTTATTTATACATATTTATTTAAAATTTTACTATATTATAAATCAACATGACGATGCATGATCGATAGGTTTGCAATATGTTTTGCATGCACTGCAAATATATAGAAACAGGTACCATAATGGAAGAAAATGTTCTGTAATAAAAATTTAACCCTTTCTTGACAGAGCTTTTTTTTAATCAAAGCTGCAACTTCAGGCATATCAATAATTTTTTCTTGCATTGCATAAATCTATGATATTTCTTTTATGTTAATTATTCAAAAATAAATGTGTAGTCCCTCTTCCCGTATCTTCGTATCTGCGTTCAAAATTAGTTCAAGTTTACCATGCAACTGGTAACATAAAATGTGCCCGTATGGTTGTTATTTATGTACTTACCAATTAATAAATGTGTAAGTAAAAATGGACCAAAATGGTTGGTCGCCATCGTTAATTCTAATCCGTCTTCTGTCACTTTAGATCTCATTTCCGCAGTTCCAGCATTGTGGATCAAAACGTCCAATCTCGATTCTGTCTGTAAAATATCTCTGGCGAATTCCCTAATCGATTTCTGCGATGATAGATCTAATTTTTTTACGGCAATATTCTGGTTTTCCGTTTCCTTTATGATCTCATCTGCAATTACGGTTTCAAAGCATTAATTAAGTAGATCCACAGTATTTGGACAATGATTTGATTGAAACCAATCAAGATACCAGATAGCAGTTGATAATCATGCTTTTTTGAGTTCCTATTCAGAAATATCTGACATGATGCCGACGCATGCGCAGAAGGTACCCAAACGTAGGTAACGTTGTATTATTACCATTCTAGAGTTCAGCGCCGTAAGCGAAATAATAAAATACTTATATAACTACTAAAATTGTTTTGGAAATTTAAATTAACTTTTTCTTTATTTATTTGACTATTTTGAGTTAAATACTACTGTGTAACATGTATTTATATAGTGCGTGTAGTCTTGCATCTCAATATTTACGTAAAAATTAAAAATTAACATTTTAAAATTAATACATCATCACCATATTATTGCGTATTTCATTAGGCATATGGTTAGAAGACATATAGAAGAAATGTAAAGTTGTGTTTACTAACTTTTAACACAAAGTTTATAAATAATTCAAATTAATTCCGCCAAATGGGTCTACAAGTAGTAAACGAAATCTGACAACATTGTCCACTATTGCGCATGCGAATTAAATGCCCGCGAACTGCTGAGAATAGAAGCACTAAACAGGAGTATTACCAACAAGTTATAATCTTTTCCTCAACATATACATCCAAATACACAATCAGAAATGTTGTATGATTACTTGATTACCTTTCACTTGATCTCCAGAATCCGTATTTCGACAAGCTAAAATAACTCGTGCTCCGCGTCCGGCTAGACTTTTTGCTGTTTCCTTTCCTATTCCACCAGTGGCACCAGTCACGATAACCGTTTTACCTTTCATTTTCGCACCGCTACTGCACTTTCCGCAACTGATAAAAACGTAGAACTTCAACAGGGACACGGCGGTTAAGGAACCGACGATCACCAGACTGAGGGCGGCTTGGATCAGTGGGCAAGATAGATCGATCCCGAGCAAATGCATACCTTAAAACGAAAATGCGACGGAATTAATATCCCATTATGTCCGAACCGGTTGGATTAATGCTGGTAGGAGAAATTGGTATTTCGGCAGAAATTCCATTTCAAGGAGGAGAAAATTTAATTTCACTTTGATGAGACTAGAATGGAATAATGTACTGTGTTATTATGTAAGATAAAGTACTAAATACATAAACATAATAATTGGATATCATTTCGCTTAGGGGAAATTACAAGTAACATGTGCCTAAATATAAATGTAAACTATTAGTAGAAGGAAGGAGTATTATATTTCTATAGGTTTTAAGCAAACAAATGAAGGTCGTTACATAACATACATTGTTATACATATATTGTATAAGGACAAAACGATTTCCCATTCCTCAGATATTTTGATTTTCATAGTTGGTACTGCTATGGTCCTTTCCAACATCTGCCGATGATTCCAAAATTTATTGTTAACTAAACTATTTATAAACACACTGTTCGGATTACTCCTCCCGCACAAAGTATTAATTAATTCGGGACGACACGTGTTTCGAAAGAATTTCCAAATTATATTTTCAATAGATCTTGTTTTTCGATATTATAGGTTTGTTCGGACCTACAGTTCCGAACGGTTCTCTGATTGATGAGCTTGCGCAATAAAATTTTCACTGTT
>JARFOC010030049.1:0-30809 GCA_031763485.1 Osmoderma eremita
TCGCTAACCATCTTTTAGAAGAACAACATAGCTGTACATCTAATTTTGACATATTACACCTTGAAAATAAAAGTTTATAGTTGAATTTGCTAGAGAGTCTTGAAATAAATAAACATAAATCCATCAAATTGTTATTAAATGAACAATATAAGTAGAATGATCAATATAAGTAGAATTAATTAATTAATAATAATTCAGCACTCCTAAATTTGTTTACTTAGATTTAATTACTTATTGATAATTGTTTATTATTTTTGTAGTTCTATTATTAAAGTGTCATAAATTTGTTTTATCTGATATGTTTGTATTTCCTTAAATAGTTATTCATTTTGTCAAAGAGGGAGTAGTTGCTTCATATAGAATAAGTTTAATTATTTAGTGTTAGTCTGATGAAGCCAATGTTTTGGCAAAACAATTGTTACTTTTATTTTTAATATAGTGAAGATTTATACTGTTTCAAGTGTTTTATTTACATAATTCTACTTATGTTTATGTTTCACATGTCTTAACCTTAGGAAAAGTGTCTATTACTGCCATTCGCAATCCCAATCATACAAGGCGTTACCAAGGGGAGGGCGATACCAAAATCATTTACTGTAATTAATTTTGCACAATTAAACAAGTTAAATATATACGCTGAAGGTATTATGCAGCGAAAGAACAATGAATTGTGCCGATGCGGTGCGGTTACCGAGCACCACCGCCACATTGCAGACTGCCGGAAATTGATTTTCCCCACGAAGTGCGGTCATAAGGGGCACGGACGGCGAGCCCTCGCGCCGAGCCACATATGCGGTCCCCGTCCATGATACCCGTACTCATACAGACGTGTAGATACACGTATACATATCCCTACATGCACACGTATACGATTCAAACTCAATAAACAAGGGCCCGGCGTGCGCTGGCTGTTGGATCCGTTCGCCAACTTACTCCGGCCGAAAGCTGCAAAACTTCTCTCAACGCATGACGGCTCTTTTTTATTACGTCCCTCGAACATAATAATATATGTTCTGGAATTGTTTATGTCCTCGTAGTTTTTAGTTGGCGTAATACTTTTCCTATCCCAATACTTTTCACGTGTCTGGCAAAACGTATTGAAAATGATAGAATAGATACTTTGCAGTAGTAATAATAGTAATAACAGGAACATACTGCTAAAATTGCCAGGACGAACGTGTGACGCCAAAAAGAACTTTCTGTTCTTTTTATAAATCTATTTTCTCTTATATACCTCTAGGCCTTTCAGTCCTTCCGGGTATAGAGGGATTATTTCCCAATTGATATTACATATACGAGGCATGCCTTTATATTTCGGGAATAGGCGCTCCAGGTGCTGCCACCTGCCAACTGACGCCTGTATCGTAAATTTCGGCCTTTTTGACGGTATACTTACTCAGAGCATTTTGACGTACAAGCGATATTTGTGTTACTTACAGTGGCTTAAAAAAATCATCTTGGCCAAAAAAAAATGGAATTAACTCGTGAACATTTTCGTGTCATGCTATGCGTGAACTGATATTGCAAGATCGGCATGTGACGTATCGTGAGATGGAGGTATCCTTGGGTATTAGTGTGACCAGCATACATTCAATATTGCATGAACATTTGGCCGCCAAAAAATTTGTTTGCGTTGGATTCCACAGAATCTGACAATCGGTTAAAAAAAGCCTCGTGTGCCTTGGTCCAACGAAATGCTCCAAAAATGCGATCACGGTACTTCACCCCATGCTGCAAACACCCACCTAAAGAAAATTCAAAGGAAACAGAACAGATTCCTGAGAATAATTATTAACGCTCCCTGGTATGTCAGGACTTTGAACATCCATAAGGACCTAAAAATTCCCTCAATTTTATCACATATTAAAGAACTTGCCCGAAGTCCAGGACCGTGAAAACCCAACAATTGCCACATTGGATATTTAAAACAGGGACGGTTAACAACGATGACCTCATTACATTCTATCCGAAGAATCGGGAAACTAAATTCATTAACCAGTAACCATTGATTAACGCCACAAGTATTCAACAGAATTAGAGCCAATTTCAGCATGGGAAGAGTACATAACTAGGTACAACTCTGTTTGCCATGAAGTCAAGAAGAAGAACGGTAAAACATGTCTGTGATATCGTAACAGGCGACGAATCATGGATCTATGCCTATGAGCCCGAAAGTAAACAGCAGCCGACTGTATGCGTCTTTCAAGATGAGCCAAATCCAATAAAAGTTGTTCTCAGACGAAGCATTTCCAAGCACACTGTCGCCTGTTTCTTCGGAAAACCGGAAATATAGCAACTGTACAATTGGTGCAACGTCGGACGGTTCTGAATGGTACACAACCATTTGTTTGCCAGAAGACGGATCATCCTCCACCAGGAAAATGCGAGTTCTCACACATCAGCTCACTCATCAGCCCTGATTTGGCACCCAATGACTTCTTTTTGTTTCCGCACATCAAACAAAAATTATGTGGTCAACGTTTTTCGACGACTGAAGTAGCGGTGACGCTTTCAAAATGCATATTTTCGAGGTGTCTCAATCAGAGTGGTAAAAGTGCTTCGAAAACTGGTCCACGCGCATGCAAAAGTGTATTGATCTTCGTGGAAAATATTTTGAAAAACAATAAAGCCATGCACGTGGATGACTTTTAGTTTCTGTTCTCTATTATCGAAATATAAAAGGCATCCCTCGTATGTATGTAACAACCACAGCTTCACAAAGGACGCTATAAATTTATTATTTATAAATCTCAATTTAAGCAACATATGTGACAGTAATTTTGAATAGAACTACGTTATTAGGATAGCACATAGGCGAAAAGATACCTACCCCTGCGAATTTGCATTATAGTTTAATAAACCATATTTTGGTAATTTTTTGGTTATGGTATATTAGTAAACGTTTAGTGTCACCGTAAATGGTTTTAGACGTGTAATGTACGTGTGTGATACACAATAATTGCGACTACAGTGAAAGTTTTATTATTCTCGCGGTATCAAGCAAACATATACTTTTGTTGTGCTGTAGGTACCACTATTGCCCATCAAAAATCATATACGTATAATTCATAGTATATAATTCTACTAGATAGTTACTTGTAATTAAAGTATAATAATGTGACAAAAAGTTTGCAGCACGCATCCACTAATGGTTAATGTAAATGAGACAAACTTGGATGCAAAGGGTCTTTAATATGCTTCTTCATAAACGCGTTTTCTGTAAAACAAATTATGTAAGTGAAGTATATGATGTACGAAATTTAAACGTTGGTTCCATCTTTGAATTAAATAAATACCATGCAACAGCAATCCGCCCTAATTATGCGTCGGGAGCACTCGTGTTTTAGGCAGGCCTGCTAAGATTGGCTGAATCAGGCCAAGTACCGTTTTCATAATAATAAATTTCTACTTTCTAGTAATAATAAATAATATATTCACGTTCACTTTCGTTTTTAAATTGTCCATCACTCAGTATCCTAAAGGTACATAAGTAGTAACATGTTTACCTTGATTCGGCCATGCGGTTGACGATGGGAATCCACGTATTGCCGAAACGTGTATCCCGAATTAATCAATCTATTGTCAGGGAGGATTTCTTAAGCGTTAATGCGTTGCATCTCTTACACAACATTGAATAAATACCAGCTATAACTGTGTTTTCTCAACGGCTATTAAACAAAAATCATAGCCGTTAATAATTGGTACATCGTAAACTACATTTTAACCATTATCAGGCGGCCATTTTATCTTTTATCGGAGGTTGGAATCAATCATAATTGTACTAGTCGTACTTATAAACCGAAATTAAACGGTTATTCAATTATTTTGTGTTATTCGGGTACCTTATTCACCTATTCGATATCAATTGGAAAATTCAGATTTAAAATAGAAAATTCTAGCAACCGATTGGCCTATATTCGTCTCATATAGTCTAATCTACCCTCTTGATTCTTAGATATTCGTTTTCCCTGACTGTATATAATGAAAAAACTGGGCCCAAATTCGACTCTCGGGGACTCCACAAATTACTGATTATACTGCTGATATGCAATTCTTCCAGTTTGCTTTTTTTTATGAACATTATAATAATTTATTTGCTGTCCCTCTTATTCATTAATAATAATAATAATTTTGTTAGAAAAATTGATACCGCTGCATTTAATGCTTTACTCATATCACATAGAATTATTTCCACGGGCTTCTGATGCGCTTAGGATTTCTTTTATGGCCTCAGTCAAACACGAGATCGTAGATTTTCCCGATCAGTATTCATGCTGCACAGCCGGAAATATCTTCGGTGTTTCGAAAAGAGATTAGAGTGCGCGCTTTACCGTTTCAAATATGCCAATATATCATGTCACATTAGATGAAATAATACACTCGAAATCTTTGTGACAAATGTTTACATACATTTCAAAAATTTTACATTCTGTCTAAATGGATCTTGTAAGTACGTAAGACATGTAAATACACGTTCGAGTGGAAGATCAGATATTAGGTTGGCAGACATGCAACAGCGAAACTAAGTATATTTCGCAGTACACTGTCATGGAACCGAAATTGCAACTCCGGCGAAAGACGATTTAAATTTATTGAGCATGATGCATAAGCGCGCTAAATCTCATAAATCAAACACATTCAGCGGATACACGCGGACTCGGTCTGATAGCCGTAACGGAGGCGGCACCGTAGTTCGCGACCGCGCCGGTGGTGTCGTTGTGTTCAGTTGTATTTGTGTATCGGCGCTTTTAGAGAGCTCGCCTAGGCAACGAACACAATCGCTCTTGCACACGTGTCCGCATTTACATTTACGTAACAACGTGTAGGTAACACCGTAAACACGAACGAGACGCGAGTGGGCTTCCACGTGTTTGCGTATCGAATGCGTTCGCAAGTTCGAGAGCCATACAGCGCGGTGAACAGAGAGATTCGCTGTGTGTTATTAAATCTCTAACTTTGGTTTATTTGAACCCACTTTCCTCTTTTTTTTTTCCGCTGTTCTAGAGCGCAAATTCAATTCTATTGTTCAGTTGCGATAGATGCATTGTTGACATTCATTTGCAATTTCACTAAAACATTTTCAAACAATGAAATAGCATTTTCTAATGAAGGACAACGAAAACTTATTGAAAAATGTTTTCTGTTAATACAAAATAAACCAGGCTAAAGCTGAAATATAAATTCTTAAAATGCCTAACAAGGAAGTAAATAACTTAAAGTTTATATAAAGTTAGTGTATACATAGTTTATACTTGAAATATTTAAATTCTTCTCTACATTTTCATTACGATGCAGCTGAGATATCTCATCTGCAGCTTTCGGCGTTAATAATATAGGAGGGCTGGTTTCTTTCCACTGAGCTTAGTAAAGCAATATACAATCTATTGACAGAACACATTTATTTACAATTTTTCAAAGTATTTACGGCTCCGCAAGGATGTATACTTAGCCCAGTACTGTTTACATCACATGCAGGCTGCGCATTACTGTGGCAAAGGTCAATATATCCGACATTTTTTCCGAATTGCCAAAACTGAATATAGGGCGAGTCAAAACTCAAATACATTAATTTCTCTATTTCAATGCTTGACAGTTCTTTTAAGTTTCTTTTCTATGTATGTAGTCAGAAATAAGAGATTTCATCGGTTATAAGCTTTAAAGTTCAAAATAGAAAACTAGTATGGAATTTTATATGCAATAAAAATTAAAGTCTGGCACCCGTGAAATGCAAATTATAAATATTATAACTGCATATCGTAAACTTGTAGGTGAATTTTGATCGGATCAACACCTTTGTCTGTGCCGCGTTTTTCTGGAAACTACCGACCAGGATTCTAATCGGATATTACTGCGGCGTCTTAACTTGGTTTATTGACAGTTAGTTAAGAGACTACCGCCCGTTCTGAGTGACGCATTTTGTTGGGATAATCTTGGTATTATTCCATTTAAACTTATGTGACTTTCCTGCTTTAATATATACCAAAACAAATCAGTTCTGTGACGACGTTCAAACAAAGACATAGTATCCGAAAACAAATGTGATATTCTAATGTAACAAGTAGTAGAGTGAGTTTATCAAACAGCATGTCACCCTTTTTGCGACTACATGACGACTAACAAGAAAACGTAAAGAAATCCAGCCACAAAATCATACATGATCTGGTCGGCGTACTTGAAATGTTTGCATGTCTTAAAATTAAGAAATTTTTACAATTTAATCTTGGAAGGTAGATGTTATATAACTTAGAAGACAAGATCTCATACAATTACCTAAACTAAACATTGCTTGCCACACAAACACAACACGTACGGAATGTTTCTATATCGGTGATACTGACACAATTCCCCGAGAAGCAAACATTATCCGAGAATGTGTAGCGTGCATCTGCACCGATAGCGCGGCTTACTTTTGGTATTCAGTTATTCGCAGAGTTAAGTGTACGTGCTGCACATCTCCGTTACTAGGAGGAATGCAAACGGCACTCCAGGCATGATGAGGTGTGACAGCACCACTGTTCATGCGCGAACTTGTTTCCCTCATCTACACGAATTGACACTGCTGTGAACGGCGAAGCAAGGTTTACAGGGGCAAGTTGGGTATAAACAAACCCAGGAGATAGCCACAAGCAAACTAGATAAGAGTTTGTTTTATCGAGGCGTTCTCGCAGTCAATTATGTAATAGTAGCGACGTTCCTTTGTGAATCTGAGTTTAGTGGAAAATTCAAAGAATTTTGGTTGTTGACTTTTCGCCAAAGTTGGGATTGAAGAAAACGAAAAAGTAGTATTGGCAAGGGCAAGTCAAGTTTAAGAAGAAACAAGGTGCGTGATAAAAATATTTTGGAACAACAAATTTGCTATGTTATAATTAACTAGTGTTAATGATATAACAGAAAATTATATATTTATGTTACTAGTACAGGGGTTCCCAAACATTGTCAGTCCGCCGTTAACAGTATTTAGTTCCGGCGCCCTTGGCAAAATATGTGTACAATAACATAAATCGGGCACAGAAATAAATGAAAACAGCTCTTGAACCATCAAATTAAAATATGAAAATACAAAAAAAAAACAAATAAATCGTGAAAACCGTCAACGACAAGTAGGTAAATGTGACGGAGGAACTTGCTAATCGCTACACATCGATTTTTGAGCGATATTTTCTCTTTGTCGCAGCTTTTGAACTCAGAGCTATTCATTTTTGATTGATCCAAAACTCCACCAAATCGGAAGGAGCAATTTTTTTTTCAGGCAGTTGTCGCAACGGAATTCAATTAGACACTTTCCTTCGTGCGAAGTGAATTCTGGTGGAACTTGAGCACGGAAAGAGTCTTAAATCCACGGTAATTTCTCGAGATTTTCTTTCTCAAAGTATTTTGCAAATCGGCGAGCTTCGACAGGTGTTCGCTACAGGCCACGTACTTGCGCAATTCAAGGCAACAATGTTGACCGCCACCATCATTGATTTTTATTATCCACAACTGCAGCTTCTTCCCGTACGCCGCAACCTTCTCCAAAAGTTTCAAAATATCCATGTTATTGCCTTGCGGAGACAGATTGAAGACATGCAGCTTGTCAAATATATCATATCACACAAATACGGTAGTTTCAGCAAAAAGTCGGGTTCGGCAAAGTACCTAGAGTTTGACCTTCCCCTTGTAGAAAAGTGTGAATTCCCTGACTTGGTTAGAATGTACGGGATAAGACGTCGCCATGTGAAAGCTGTCATGAACTGCAGTAGTATAGCAGAGCCGTGTGTTCAACTCCCATGACCACGCATAGCTTTTTTTTTAATCTGGCTTTCAGTGACCTTGTTTTCTATGTAGTTTACTATGTCTACGACACGTTCTAATACCAAATTCAATTGAGAGTTCATACTTTCATGCAAGTACTTCCCTATGGATGGATGATGCAATGGATCCACATAGCATGCGGTGCTTTGCTGCGAATAAACGCTTGCAATCTTCTGTAGACATTGATCAGTTATTTGACTTGATAATGGGAATCCACGTATTCCCGAAAGACGTGTCGTCCCGAATTAATTAATACTTTGTGCGGGAGAAGTAATCCGAACAGTGTGTTTATTGTGCTGCCCCACAGTTCTTGCAATCTTTACATTATTGATCGAGCTCCATCAGTACACATATCGACGCACTTTTCCCAATTCAAATCACTTTTGGTTATAAACTTGTCAAGAATCTCAAATAAGTTTTGAGTCTTAGCGCTTCCAATGATACTTTTGTAGAATAGAAGATCTTCAACGATAATATTATCATCCAGGAAGCGTACATAAGAAATAAGGCTTGCTTGCTTCTTTTTTACAATCAGTAGCTTCATCAAGTTGTAGACCAACTTCCGTGCCCTCCATTTTCTCCATTAATTGATCATTGAGATCTCGAGCTATATGGTGGATTCTTCGAGGAATAGTTTTGTTGGACGAAGGTACCTTTGAAATTATATTTCCCGCCATAATATTAACCAAGTCAAGAGCAGATCATACGTGTTATCATATGTGCTATTTATCTCTATTTTTTGTAAGAATAATAGCAGTAAAACTTCTGTAAAATTCAATATTTCAAATTTTTTCCTTCTTTAAATATGCAAGATTTACTCTCCCAATAGGGTCGCATTAAAACTTTGTTCGGATGCTTGCTTAAAAATATTTAAAAAAAAATACTGAAACTAAGGAATATGAGAAATCATTCTTTTAAATTTATTATGATTTTTTTATGAAATATCCGATAATTATTTTAAGCAGTACATTAAATTCTATAAAAGTTCTTCTAGAATATATAGAAAGAAAAAGAGAGTTAAATCTTTAGAATAAAAGCATCAAAAAGTAATATCTTAACATTTTTATTCATGTGCGACATCGGAGCCTTGCATAGGATATTTGTGCGAGCCTTAGGTATTCGAAAAGTGGTGGATGATCTTGAACTTTGGCGGAGTACACAAAATTCTATTAAATTAAGAGGAGAGGCTGAGTCAGTATTGTGACAAATTAAAACGGTAAGAAATTTAGCCCTAGCTTCATCTTTTCGTTGCGACAGTGAATGAATGTTATGTCGGTCAAGCAAACTGGAGTAATCAGTACCACGAATTGGATAAGCTCCATCAATCTCAGAGGAAATATATTTCAAAAACCTTTTTTGAACGCGCTCAAGAGTAAATTGTCGATGTATATAATGTGGATACCATACGACGGAAGCGTACTCCAATTTAGATCTTAATAGTGCAAAGTACAGAACCTTAAGAGTCAATAAATTAGTAAAATTTTTGCATGATCGTACAACGAAAACCCAATGTTTTAGAGGCGGAGGAAGATACGTGGGCAGTGTGAGGAGAGAGAGTTAAATGGGCATCAAAAAGAACTCAAAGGTCCTTGGATTGAGTTACTCTGGGAATATCAGTGTCAAATGCAGTATAATGGAAGGGAAGAAGGGTTTGAACTTTTGATGAAAGATATCACAGCACATTTGATGATTTAGTTTAGATTTAGTTAGATAGAAACGTGACAAGCATCTGGTTTTTATTTAATGACATCTCAGTCACGTATTACCAGCAGCAATATCAGAGAGCCAGTATATAGGGTGTAAAGACTCGACAGACACTTACTTTGGAGCATATGTTGGAGAAACGAAATTACGATTGAGTTAAAAACACTGTTTTCTTTCCAATAAGAGAAAATAACAATCAGTATTTACTGGTACCGATAGATATTTAAAGTTTGCTTTACGCATATGAATTGAATTCTAAGGATTCATTTGAAAGCATTAAACTACATACATTCACAGTTTTTATTCATAGGTTTTATACTAGAATTATTCAAGGGCCATCACCGTCAATACTTGCAATGCAATCATTTATATCTGCCCAGAAACATAAATCATTTAGCTTAGGTAGGTATTATGCAGTTAGCTTTATCGTCCCGTAACGTATCGCCTTTATGCATGTAAGAAGTGGTATCAATTGGCTACGGAAATCCAACGAGCCCGACTTGTAACTAGATAGGTGGCCATTAAACGTAAATTACAGGTTAGTATGAATTCGAATTCGCGGAGATAAGCCGCCTTCCAATGACTTACGATAACCCGTTTGATTGTGCGATCTCTGCATAGTATCTCCTTACGGGCAACCTGCACCGGCCTCTTAAATATTAGATGTTGCGTCGCGTCCCATGCGGTTGGTTCGTGTATAAGTCGATAGGGCGTCTGATACAAGCACGCGGCGCCTTTAATTTAGCAGAAAGCCTGGCCAACTTATCCGGAAAGTATAAATTAGCCTCGGACGTACAACTGTTAACCTAAATTCATGATTTATGTCGTCTACTCGGAGATATATTTTATGTAGAATGTAGCGCTCGCGACGGCTTGGTTTTCTTTTCTTACTTTGGTTCCTTATTCCCGTCCGTTTTATCCTTCCCGATTCGGTACTGTCATCGCTGGACGAGTTTACGACCGTCTCGCCTCCATTCTTTGTCTATTAGCGAGATGGCGTTTCAAATTTTCATGTTCCAGTTCTATAAGAGTCGTAATAATTTTCGTATTCTTAGAATTTCCTATTGGGTATTTATTATCGAAGGCGATTAATGAAAGCTTCTGTTGGGCGATGCCTAATTAATGACGGTGAATGACGTAGCTAGGATCCACATTAATATCGAAGTACAGATGGCGGTCTAGTTGAAATAAGTAATTTACGAAGAAGGTTGGATGTGGTTAATCGATTATCTTATAAGACCCCACAAGGAAAGGTTTCTGGGTGTCAGGTCGCAATAAAACTTTGTAGGGAAGTGGGGTATGTTGAGATGTGAACATAGTTTCTTTCATCATTGCATACGAAACAAAAGAACAGATAGATCAAGATGGATATGGATCGAAATATATTAAAAGGAAGGCTGAAAGTCAAATAGGAAGCATATGAAGGAGTAAATAAGAACTATGGTTAAAGAACTAGTCAAATACCGTATTTATTCTAATAGGCGTCCCGGCGTTTAATCATTTAGGGGATGTATCTTTACGGCGTTTAAAAGAGATGCGGCATTTATTAGAGTGCGGCGTTTATTTCGAATCAAACCAAATTCTCATTTCTATTCTTTTGCTATGCATCTCAAAAGAATTCTATTACAATTTAGTTTTGATACAAAACGACTTCGTTTTAGTATCTCATCCGGAATTCAATCTGAATGTGGTTAAAGGCGATTCCCCTACACACCGAAGATCAAAAAATTAAATTACAAAAAATCTATCGAAATGGCATAGCGAAATTACTTTACCAATAAATACAATTTGACATCTCGAAATAGCTCGAGGGTTTGGAAATTTGGGAATGATCGTTTATCCAGAAGCAAGCATGGGAACACTGATTATTGTTGATAATGATCATCGATTCTAATAAAATTTCTGATAGAAAAAAAGTATGCCAAGCATTCAGGAAACATTCTTGACGTGCGATGGATATTGCATTGCCTACAATGTATTTTTGACCGATTTCTATGGCTCAGGTTGATGCCACTATAAATAAGTGGAAGAATACGACTTCTTGTGAGTTCGATGGAATTAATATCAAAACTATAAAATATATTAAACAATTGTAGAAATTCTAAATGTGTCTGTGCTTGAAGAGGTTTACCCTTCTTGCCTTAAAATTACAAATGTTATTCCGGTCTTCAAAAAGGGCGACCCTACCTATATATTGAATTATAGGCCGATATCAATATTAAGTACTTTTTCTAAAGTATTTGAATCTCTTATTTGTTCAAGAATTACCAATTGCTTGAGCAAATACGAAATTTTATCTCCTGCACTGCATTCCAAAAAAATAAATCGACTGAAATAGCCCGTATTCATTTCATACAATACGTATATGATAATCTTGACAAAGGGCAATATGTTGCGGGTGTCTTCTTTGATTTGTCCAGAGCATTTGATAGTATTAACCCTCACTTTCTACAGGGAAAACTGTATCGGCTTGGAATACGTAAACCTCAACAAGGCTGGATAACATCTTTTGTATCAGACCGCAAAATGAAAGTGGTATTGCGGCAAACCGAATCGGTCGGTTGGTCTCGGTGTACCTCAAGGGTCGGTTTTTGGTCCCCTTGCTGTTTTTGCTTTATTTAAATGATTTGCCGCAGTTTATCTCGAATGCTCATATAGTATTATTTGCAGTGTCATTAGATTCCAACGACAATCTAGAGCGCGAAATTTATCCCGTTGTTTGTGAATTTGAAAGCTGATGCAATACACATAGGCTGATTCTGAACAATGACAAAACTACATATCGTTTTAATCAGAGAAGACATGCCGACTTTTCGTTACTGTTGTCTGAGTTGGTGGAGTTTCTTGGTATCATAGTTGAAAATAAACTAAATTTTGGCGAACATACATCCCATGTGTGTAGAAAACTCAATCAAGCTTATTTTGCTATTCTCGAGCTAAAATTAGTTTTAGGTTGTGACTCGCTGTTTTGTGTATATTACTCATATGTATACTCTTCTATTTTCTTCAACATCTTGGTATGGGGACGAGGCATAGGTTACAGGCGCCCATTTATAACACAGAAATTAATCCTGCGCTTGATGTTCGGATTGGAACCTCGCAATAGTTGTAGACTTATTTTCTATTCACAATCTGTTGACAATGCCGAGTATATACATCTACGGGGCAGTGATGTACGTAAAAGAATAGTCATTTATATCTTAGGGACGAGAGGAAATAACTGACTAGACAATGTGATCTCTGTATATCACCCAAACACCTTACATCTCTTTTCGAGAAATCACCAATGTTTAGCTTTGTCAGATTGTTTAACGGTTTGCATTTGCATACAAGAAAGATGAATAATCTAAAAGATTTTAAGCCACATTGTAAGAATTTTTTAATTAATAAGTGCTGCCATTCTTACGAGGAATTTTTATCATTGTGGTGTATTTTTCATATAATGTTTGTTTTGACTATTGCTAATATCGCTGCTACGATCAGACAGCAAATAAATATTATTATTATTACTTGACGTTGATTGTGCGCACATCTCATGAAGATTCGGCATTTATTAGAGTGCGGCGTCTATTAGAATGCGTCGGTTATTGGAATTGCATCTTCAATTCGAATAAATACGGTAACTATTTAAAATAGATATATTTAATAGAAGTATATTTATAAGCAAATAAGATAATTTTTAGGTCTTTAATTGTAAGATTTTGCTTTTGCTTTAATAATTTACATTTCTTTGTTATTTATGATTCATGCTATTTCTTTAATACATCAGAGACTGAATTAAATGAATAAGTAATATATAGAGGGTTATGTTAACTTTTTCTTCACTTTCTTTAAATTCTAACCCCCATTAAACATTTCCACCCATTATTCGCTTCACATTTAACTTGTAACTATTAAAAAATCAATGCGAAAAGAACTCCATTATTACAAATATATGGTTATTACAGATAGCATGAAGTGATGTCGGTGTCACTATTCTCTCCACCGATACTGTGGTCGGCTTTATTATGCCTGCGAGACCTGCCAGTTCGTTGCCTGCGATTAGATGGCGCTAGTGTCGCGTAGACGATTACACCCGACTTATTGACGGCTACGATCCGCGGAGACAAAGTTCCCGCGTCCTTAAACCGCTTCCTTAATGGCAGACGTCGAACCATTGTCTTCCGTTACCTCTGTCACGTCAATCAGGTGCGAATGCGTCTCACGACAAACTCACAACGGCAGACACGGTGGCTGCACAATGACGCGTACTGCATAATTGTTGTGGGGCGGGGTATTCATACACGGAGGCTTCATGACAGGGAACTACAAGCCCGACCGTTAATAATAGGCGAACAAGGATGTGGGAGGATCAGATTACAGGGAAGGCGAGCTGGCTACGATGTGATTAATAATAACTATATATTAAGTGTATTTTGAGGCGTTATCAAACAAGGGTATTTAATGAGTTCTGCGTCAAATTACACGATGAAAGTGAAAATGACGAAGTGAGTTTGAATATTATTTCGATGGTATCTGATTTTACCATTAATGAAACTAAAATGGAAAGAGTTTCAATAACAAATCTAGTATATATGTATCTAAATATATTTTGTGTTCTATTTCTATTGTTCTTTGTTTCGTATACGTACACTCCCCGACAAAGTTATAGTCGCACGCTATTAAAAAACGAAAAGTTAAACTTTTATAAAGAACTAGTAAAAATATTGTAGGTTTACATAAAACAATGTTTTAGAAATTAAAGTATTAAGTATAAATATTGTTCAAGCTAAAAATAATATTTTTAATGTAACCATAAAGTCAAAATGTTTTTAACTGCGACAGAAGTATAGTCGCAGAGGATTTCCCTATTTATTTCTAGCATTAGAAATCTAGGAGCGGCACTTCTCTGAGGCGTGTCAGTTGGAAACGAACTTTCGAAGCGTGTAGTTGTGTTGATCTCGGTTCAAATTCGAAAATGCCAAGGGGTAAAATTCTGAGCGCATATGAAATAGGTCAAATTAATGCCTTTAAAGATGAAGGTGTCAGTAACCGTTTAATAGCTCGAAATATAAGCAGAAGCGAACATGTTGGTAATTTTCTAAGTAATAAAGAAAATTGCGGCAAGGAATTTTGGGCGATCGAGGAATTTTGGGGGAGCGTAGAGACTGAACCAGACGGTCTAGGCAGTTGAAATTTTCAGCGTGTACTGAGCATATATGGCCAACTACACCTGCAAAACTTCACGCGATTCTGCTGTCCACAAGTGTCGCAAAGAAAATCAAAGTCTAGCGACAATATAGGAACTTTGGAGGAGCATAGACACCGAACCAGAGGGTAGTTGCGCAGTTCCTCTTGTTTCCCACTTACGGGGGCGGGTAACGCGGTTATCGTGACAAGAGTAACATTCACTTTCTCAGAACTAGAATAATTTCTCAAAAATGTTTTGGAAAGAGAACTGCTGGTACAGGCTGAGTTTTTAGCAGGTGCCGATTACATCTTCCAGCAGGATAATGCACCTATTCACACTTCCCGGGCAATGAAGCAATGGTTTAGGGACTATCGAGTTCGACTTATGGATTAGCCAGCGAGGTCTCAGTACTTAAACATCATTGAAAATGTATGGGGATATTTAGCGCGACAAGTTTCTAAAAATGGTGTAATCTATACCAAAAAAGAAGATCTTCAACGAGCAATAATTGTCTGTTGGCTTCAAATTACCCCAGATTACATTAAAACATTATACAATTCTGTACCAAATAGATTATTCTCTGTAATGCAAAGTAAAAGGGGCTATACACAATACTAACGAATAAATTTCAGTTAATTTCATTAGAATCTGAGTATTATCTTACTGTAAATGATTTGTGCCCCTGTAGTTTTGTCGCGGCTACTCAAAAAAAAAACATTTTTGCATTAGTCGTCAGCATAAGCAAATAATAATTTTCTTTGGTCGTATGAGCAATATCAAATAATTAATGTTTGTATACATTTAATCAAGAAAGTTTTAATATATTTGTATATTCACACAATGAGAGATGTGCGTTTATATTTTTTTCGATCATGGTGGTTTGAGATATAAGGTAATGTACAGTTTACCTTATATCTCAAACCACCATGATCTGGTTACAGCAAAGTTTATATCAAAACATGCTTCCTGTTTTATATGATTTGCGATTTTTGACATCCGTTTCATTAGTACTTTCAAAAGAATGGTGAACAAAACCGTATCCGCTACAATTTTACCTTCAAGGTATTTTTACCGTCCCCGGGGAAACACGGATAGATGCCGTCGGAGCTGAATAACGTCCGCCTATAGTAAGAATTTCATTTTCCGTGCTCCGCTACGAAATTCCCAGATCTCATTAACGTAAGTAAGCTTCGGTTCTTCTTTTAAGAGATTCATTGAGGAATAAAGGCGTAGCGGTAGGTAATTATGAGTCCGAGGTTCTATATGTAGCAGCTCATAAGATGTACTCCTTCATTTATTCCGCTGTGGGGAGAAATTAGAATAATTAATCGGTGTTTCACTGATTAGAGCCGCAATCTGAGGAACTGGGTTGCTAAAGGTGGTCTAAAAAGGATTTCGTGACGTCGCACACATAATTCTGCTCAATAGATATTGATTGATAATATTTTCTTATTCATTAGACTAATACAGAGTTAAATACAGTTAAATGGATATTTCCGTAATCGTATTGTATCAATTCAATATTTTCTGTTTTCGTAAACAAGAGTACAAAATTGAAATTGTATAAAATTATCCTCGTTACTGAATCAACAATCCAATATAACCAGCGTGAGGACAATCTAGTCTATTATCGACTATGCGTCATAGGTAGCCGTAGTGCAGTTCCGCACTACTACTACGGTATAGATATATGGGAGATACACCGTCACATCCTAACTGTTCCACACCCATTCGTATCTGGCATCAGAAGTCCTCTTCTTAACAATGGAGCTTTGCCTTTTCTACTGTAATTGCCATGTAAAACTAGACAATTCTTACATACATATGTATGTTTTCAATTTTTCTTGAATATCTCGCAAAACTTGCACTGGATAACAAATGTGACACTAGCATCAGCTATAAGTCTATTTATATATTTATACGTAGATATAAAATGGGCAGTCTGTATACCTATCTCAAACACCGACGCATTTATTTGTTTGGTTCTTTTCCAGTTGTTTCAATCAGCAGGTATAAATTTTCATTTTGATTTGAATTTCTCAAAAGAAATACCGTTTTTGTGGCGATGAATTTGGAGCAGTATTGATTTTCGTAGAAAGGAAAGTGAATATTGCATACTTCTATATTCCGGCGCGAGGCGTTGTAGTTATGCGAATCCACATGATTTTCATTTAATGGATTACGCGACGTACACTACGTGCGTGCTCCCCGCTCAGCAGCAATTATTCAAGCAATGCACGGCCTGACATGTGAACATCCCGGTTAGATGGCGGAAGCAGGCTTTAATAAACGTCAAGATCGCGAGGTTGCAAACTTAACCTTCCACTTCGATCTCTCACACAGAACCGATCGATCTTTTTCAGCTGTGATGGTCAGAGCGTCTTTATGAATTTATTTTATCACATCCGTTGAGTTTGACGGGGACAATGCGTAGTGTCGGTTGCATTATGATTTAATGCTTGTGCCTAGAATTGGTTACGAATGCTATGCGGGCTTCGATGCGTCACCCGAAGTGTCAATAGTAATGCACCTCACGTCGAGTGGAGTTAAGGGGTATTCAGCGAGCGACTGGAGTTCATTTGGAACGGACTTTGAAATGTAAAATTTAGGAATAAAAGCATTTGAATTGAATTTAAACGTTAGAAAGGATTTTGTATGACAAATAGAATTTCGTAGCATAACATATCTTAGCTTGCATGTTTAATTCACTCGTATAATTAATGTGTTTCAGTCAAGGTGGTGAGGTAAATTGCAAGATGTATAACTGTACAAAACTATATATTGTAGAACAGTTAGCTTCGTCTATTATTTATTATTGTTGCTTACAGTAAATTCTTCAATACTTGTTCTTCTAATTTGTTGTATTTGGACGTTCAGGCAAAGGTATGACCTTTTAGTTAGTCCACATCGTCTCATATTTAAATGTTATTAAACCTGTAATATATATAGTCTAGCCCATTGTAAAAATCGATAAATACAAAATAGTGTTAAAAATACTCCAAAAGCATTTCTTCCCAAATTCAGCAAAGCTTAATACTTCTTTAATAAAATGCTAATACTATTTACAAAGCAAAAGAATCAGGCTTTATTACCTCTTTTTCAATTTTGCCTCTTAATTCCATTTCTAAGCAATTCGGAATTACCCTATATGTCCTTTACTATCACATTGAGCTATTTTTAGGCATTCATCCATAAATTCACCCCTTGCAAGGATCTTGTTTCTTTTTCAATAAAGAATTCTATACTCTTTCATCTTTTGTTGTGTTTTTTGGTGCTTTTTGGAAGCTTGTTTCCTCTCTTGGATTTCATCTGATAATTAAACTGAATGCAATACAATGATGTTTGTGTGTTGAAAATACATATTTTGACATTATCAAAAGAACATTCTTTATTAGCTTTTTTTACAATTAAATCCAGCAAAGAATTTTTAAGTAATGAGGTGTTTAAATACAAAAATGTAAATACATAAAATTGATTAAAGTAAGTAACGATGGGATAACTGGTACTCCTAACCGTTACTGCCGGATAACCGTTTCAACCAGTTCCCGATTTTTGATATTAACAGTTACGGAAATAACTGGTAGCCAATAGCACTCGATACAATAGTCGTTTAAGAACCGATACCAGTTTTCGGTACCCGTTTTTGGTTCCCGTTCTCGGTTACTAAATAACTAAATATGATATTCACTCGGTGAATAGTGGCGCGATATGTAAGACTGTTTATTGTTTATGTTTAGATAGACTAGCAGCGGAAGCGTAGAGTTAAGAGAGAAGCAACAGATATCATCTCCCAGAGTGCTACGTCTAACTCTATTTTCTTTCGTAGATTCTGCTGAGAATGACAACTTAGTTGCCGAAATACGTATCTGCAGTTCTTCATTCATCAAGGTGGCAAGGGTATCTTTGTTTTTATTTTTTACTATTGCAATATCAACGACATCTACCGTAACTGTTAAGAAAGCACGAGTACTTCGCCATTAACTAATAGACAAAGAGTTTAATCTTTGGCTTTAACTTCTTTTCACAAAGGATGCGACACCTTGACATTTTTATTCCATCAACTGCAATGTCGCCAAGTAAGTGCTGTTCAACACTCTATCGATATTTTCAAAGATATTATTCAAATAGTGCGCAATGAAGCAAGCCAAATTCTACCGGATGTTACTGAAACATCGGCTGCTGCTAGTTGATGCAAAGGAAGTATGTACTTAGTCCTGTGGAACATTTTGATAGATAGTTTTGAACTTCGCGTGTGTAAATTCGAAAATATTTCCAGGAAATAATTTTTTCTCAGCATGGAGGAAAGTTGTACTTTTGCTCCCTATGGCGGAAAGTAAGTCACATTGACGTGATGAAACTGTACATCTTTTATGTGGCATTATTTGATAGATGACAATGGTTCATTCGACCCAGTCTGAGTCAATTTATGAGATAATTGTTAAATTATTAGGTACCTGTCGTTTTAGGAGTGAGTATATTTAAATAAGAAATCCATAAATAATAATTATTTTATAATTCAGGTTTACAGGAAAAACGACGCTAATTTGACAGTTTTCAAAAAATATTTGACAGATTAAGCCTACTATCTATCATGTCACTCACAGGTATGTCTAATATTTTTAGACCTTTAATTAGTTAAAATTGGACTGACTGGGAAAGTGCTAATGCAGGCCTTAGGCAAAGCAATTACAAACCTCGCCTTCGGCTCAGTTTATGATATTTTCCCGCGGCCTGCAATGGTGCACTTTCCTCCATTGGCTTGAAATATACTATTTCTACGACCGCCTTAAAAGTTGTCACTTTACACATCATAACCAATGTCAAAAGTAGGCGTTTATCAAATTTTTCATTATGCCGTCGATACCGGCCGTATGGATGGCATAATGAATCTTTATGATATGCACCTACGATTGTCGCTAACTTCAGGGTGAATAACCTGGACGTGCCCGCCTAATTTCACGCCGATTCTTTTGACAATTGACAAAATTAATTGATGTATGAAAATATTTGTGTTCTTTCTTTGGATAGGGGTCGTAGAAAATTTTTTATATGCAACACGTGAGTAAACTCGGTTTTAAGACATTCGTTCGGATCTTTTCACGAAAGTTCCCGAACTCATGCCATAAAACCAAACTTTACACACTTGTTACATAAATAACTGGGGTAGAAACATATCCTAAATTAAACAAAAGCAGACTAAAACCTGAATTGACCGTATTATACGGGAGACAAGATATACGAAAAAAATTGAAGGTGCCTTGCCTTTGGATGGCGTTGAAGAAGTTACCAAATTTTTACGGATTTTAGTTACAACACAAATGGCCAGTGTCGACGCAGAACGCTGTTTTCCTACGCATTCTTAACATTAAGTCAAAAGAACGGTTAAATGCTTTAGCTGTGTTATCAATAAATGGGATCAGTCAGGGGTCCATTGTTTTTCACTGCTTGTGACGATAAGCTAATATCGAAAGCTGCGGCAACACGCTAAAATTGCATTGCTTCTTTGACACTACATTTGTGCAAATCCACTATTTACCTCTCACTGCCATAAAAGGTGTCAAAGGTTGCCCATGAACGCGAATCACGTTCTTGTTAGAAGAACGCTGCAATCATTTCTTTTGCTAGTTTACGTAAATATTTCGGCATTTTAGCGCAATACCCTTGTAATACAGTCGCAAGAAATCATGATTACTTAAGATAAGAACTAACTTTCAAAAAATAAGTAACATAGCAAAGAAGAGAGCCGTTAAATAAGCAATAACCTAAACGAACAGCACAAATGTCAGGAAATATTTCATGATGGAAACAACAAACAACTATCGACAACGGCGTACACGAATACCAATAGCTAGGAAGAAAGTCGAATTGCATTAATTGATAATACGCGCTTAAAATAATTATTTAATTAGTGCAACTGATAATTTGTGCTAAAGTGGAATAACCTGTGACTATTTACATGTTAAACTATTGATTATAGCTCCATTGACATATATTTTAAAAAATGACAAATTCATATTGTAAAGTTGGTAGTGTGACGTCATAAATCACGTGCACCGATATTTATCCTGCCGCTGCTATAAACAGGTAAGTTACTAAATATGAATATTGCAATCGCAATTAGACGACATTAGCATTAATATTCGAATTTTCCGACAGTATTGTAGATACCCGCACACAAATTTACGTATTTGTGCGTTTCGGGTGAAATCCCGCGCCCACACACATAACTCCAATGACTGCAGATGGTACACAAAACACAACGCTAATGGATGCGGTTAACAATCGACTCAACTTGACAACAATCGTCGCCGCGACGTAGGGCTGCTAATGCAGTCGCTTTTGTCGGCGGCGGCTGGGACTAGTGGCATACTGTCGCTACTATTTTCTCATGCTGACATTCATTTAACCCGATGCCAACGCCGCGTCCCTCTGCGGTATTACGAGCGGCCCATTCCGAAGTCGGTAGAACGGGAGAGCCGAGCATGCATAGGACGGGCACGCTCGACTCGAAATGGGGTATTGTTCGGACTGCTTTTCTAACAAATTAACGTGTCGCATTTTTTGCTAGTGAAATCTCGTGAATCGTGTAATTAAAATTTATTCACAGCGATGAGGTGTTTAGATCTGAAAGCACTATTTTATTATAACCAAAATAATAATAATATATACTAAAAGGAGTCCCATGAGCGGGAATGAAATATGCGTACTTTTAATACGAAACTCCGCCCGGTAACTCGTGTATTTTCCTAAAAGAGATACAATATATGCAGGGTGACGCATTAGTCTGGTAATAATAATAATGGATATATTAGTTGTATAAAATATCGAGAAAGTTATTTACGAAAATTGTAGACAACTTAACTAACTTTTTTGATATCTTATATGATGATCGAGCTTTGCCACACCAATGCGTCACCCTGTATATGTATAGGAGTGGTCATGTAGAATACTGGTATAAACATTTATTTACGGAATACAGCATAAGAAATAATTTCTTAATATATGTCTAAACCCTTCAAAGAGAGTACATTCCTTCAAGTGCCCAGGTAATTTATTAAATATTTTTAATTCTAATACAATTGGAACTATTCATTGAGACATTGAACCTGCAACTACTTGTTGTTGGATCAAAACACACTTTAAGTTGTCCAAGAAACTCATTTTAGAAATTATATAATTGCAGTGATTCTTCAATGATAACTGTTAAGAACTATAAGAGGCAGTGCCATGAGGGACAGGATAAGAAACGGGGTTGTAGGAGAAAATGCAATACTCAAGAGATAGGGTGGGGAAGACAATGAAGACGATATTGGTTCCAACATGACAAAAGAGTGCACAACAATAGACTAGTCCACCCTAGGAGAATATCCAATCGAAGGTCAAAGACCACAAGAAAGAGCGCTAAGAAAGTTGAAAGACAATTAGAAAACTGGTAACCAACTTAAAAAAACGAGATATTTCGATAAACAAATAGATCACTGATTTGGTTGGTTTTGCCCAACAGTCAGACCAAATTAAGAGCAATGCGTAAAACTCAGTGGTCAATACAATAATAATAATAGTGTCCAGGTTATGCTATGAAATGTATGAATGGACATAAAAAAAACTACTCTTAAGTTCTCAATAATACTGATACGATCTAAAATTGTGCTGTGGATATACAGTAATCGTGCAAAATAGCAAAGTGTAACTACTTTATGTTTAAAGCTAGCTTATTTTGAACAAATTGATGAGATACTGATCTTAGGTTTTGCTGTAACATCTCGCAATCATTCGCAAAATAAATACCGGAAAAGATCTTCAAAATCATCAGAAATCACAAATATCAAAAACAGCAGCGGTCTCAAATTATAGACTTGAGGTACACCTGCTGTCATAATTTGCATGTTGCACTTGAAGCCCTTGTAGGACGCACAGAAATTGATTAATAATAAGAAGAGTAAAAAATATATAGTTCGTTTTATATTTACATGTTAAACAAAAAAAAGATTTATCTCGTAAGGAATGTTATTCGAGAAACATACATCGCTTGAAAACGTAAACGTTGAAGACGCTGTACATCAATGAAAGCTCCTGACAAATAGGCAACAGCTAGGCAACGTTAAGGGTAATTCCTTGATTTCCTCCAGAGGCCTCCGCTTTCAGAACCGGAGAGCATCGCTCAAGCGCTCTCCCGTAAAACGGAGGCCATTAATTCGTGAAATCGAACATCGGTAATAAGTAAACCGGATACATAAGTTATGTTCGGTACAAGGGAGCAGAGCGAGTTTTATACGGACGATATTTTACGAGATGAGCAATCGGGGTGAAAAGTGAAGCAATGCTTCAAGCTAAGCTACTCTAAATGTACCGATTTATTTCGACCGTGGAAAATCCACCGACCGTTCTCAGCCGTGTTTCCCCTCTGTATATATGTATGTGTGTGAATGTGTGTGTAATTGGAACAGTCTTCCGGCTTAATGCTCTTTCATAATTCCTACCTGTGTATTCTAGCACACTCGTATCGATAAAGCACGTTGCTAGTGTGTTAGATTAAGCGGTTGTCTACACGAAAAGCAACTGAAATCCTCGAGCGATAATGGCGGAATAATTTATCGGAGATTTAAGAATGAAATTACTGACGACGCCGCTTGTACATATAATTAACTATATATCAACACATTTCAGAGGTATTTCCCGTTCTGATTTAGAGATTTAACAGTGCGGTGCACATGCCGAGTATAAAATGTGAGCAAAAGACCGCGGATCTGAAAGTTTCGCGTTGAATAATAGAGGAGATTATCCTAACATTCTACAACAATTGCTTTGCCACGCAGTTAACTTTGTTCTGCTTGTTTTATCGTTGGCAGGTAGCGAGTGTATAGATGTGTTACACGATCCTTAATTAAGTTATATAATAGTAGGTGATAATATGAGGGCACGAATGATTGTCCTAATTCTACATTACATTCTACAGCGCGTATATCAGTAGTTTTATCAATTTTTATATCCGAAGTTAGGATTTTAGTTATTACTGGTGGATCATTGATAAAACTGGTTAACAAGCTTTTTGTCCCAAGCACAAAAATGCCATTCCCATATACTTTTGCATGCTGAAATCAATTATGTTTTCAGAATTTCTCCATCAGTCTTATTTTTTATGTTTCAAGATATTCGCTTATCCACCTAAAATAAGCATGCATAGATACGTAGTATAAGAGAACATGTCTTGACGTGTTAAGACCTGCATTTCCCATTCCTAGATAAGCATCTCTTGTTATTTCAATTGCCGGCTAGAGCTCGGTGAATGAACATATACGCTGACGTTGTTAATATTTTAAAGAGCGTTGCGTTGTGGTGCGTTCAAGCTATTGTAGTGAAAGCGCGAACATTTGATAACCTGTAAAAATGCCAAGGAAATGTGTAAACCGCCCGAACTCCGTTTGCTACATTTGTGCGGAATTGACATTTAAATAACAAAAACGGTCTTTCACACCTCTCCCTAAAAGTGCTATGGGTAGTATTTCAAGTGGAAAGTAGGTGTTGAAGGCAAAAGCTGGGCTGCCCATATTTGCTATGTTACGTGTGTCAGACTTCTTACAGCGTGGGCAAAAGGTAAGACATATGCCTTTTGCTATTCCTATGATTTGGAGGGAACTATCAGATCATATTACCGATTGCTATTTTTGTCTAACAAATATAAGTGGTATGACTTCTAAATCCAAACATACTGTAAAATATCCTAATATTCCATCTGCACTGAGACCAGTACCTCACAGTCCGGAATTACCTGTGCCTAAATCTCCACAAAACATGACACTAAGCGACGATGAAAGTGCTGATGATACCAAGGCAAATAGAGTCCTGCTATGTTGGCAGACTATTGCTTGCCGCTGGAGAGAGATGTTTCTGACACAAAGTACAGCCGAAAGTCATATATCAGCACATTTTCCAAGGAAATATCTCACTTTGTACGTCATTTTTTCATGATTCATACACATATTATAATATATACTTTCACAAAATTTCATTGCTTTGTGACTCTGAACCCCTGCCCGATAGAAAAATTCTGAAAACAGATATGAAATAGGTGTAAAAAGTACTACCAATTTCACCCACTTAAATCTGAAATTTTGTTGACCAGTGTAATTCTTCCTAATTGTAATCGTGTGTTTTCCGCCAATTAATAGTATAATTTTTGCGTTGGAGATTAAAACCCATACTTTTTAATACTAGTTAATTGCGCAAAATTTGCGAAAGACGCGGCTTACCCTTGAGCACGCCAATTTATTTTGGAGACATACTTTAGAAACGATGAACATGGACCTGGTGGACAATGGAAGTACTCAGTAATCCATGGTGCAAAGGAATTGATCGAGCAGTACCCCGATTTAATAATAGACTACCTATGACAATCTAATTCGGCATATTCCCAGGACTGTTCCTGCTTTCGATCAACTGGAAGCGTTTATAAGAGCAAATCATGGGATCGTCCATCTGTTGTGGCAGAAGATATTGTAGAAGATGTGCACACGTACACGGCTCAATCCGCATGTGTTTCACGAAGCAATATTACATCTTATAAAAATGGAACCATGGATTGCAACGTCCAAAATACAAATCATTGGTCCTATTTTGTTTGAAGAAATTGCTACTGGGGTACGATATCGTCGCATGGTGCTGAATTGAGAGTAGGGTATTTTCAACACGACAATGTTAGTGCTCATATAGCTTACGAAACAAGTGAATATATTCGGCAATTTTATCACCGATTTTGACAGGTTTATGGCATGTTTATGGCAGGATTATGACAGGTTTTGACAGATGGCCTCATACATTTACCGGGTTTAAACACACTTGATCAGTTTTTGTTTTGTTACTCAAAGAATGTTATATTTTGGAATTAATTGCATACATTAGACTAGTTGAATGAATAACAAAGAAATACATTTCGAATAACAACTTTGAAGTGCGTAGTAACAATGGTGACTGTAAAGCATGCTTCTCATTGGAAAACTCGTAACCATTTGTGTAAAATGTTCAAATAAAGTAATAATTGTATAGTGAATAGTGTATTTATTCCATATCTTTTTATAATTGGATGTACAATACAGTACAGATTGTTGCAGTTGTGTTTGTATCAATTTCAAAAAATTTGTAAATTTTTTTTATGTATACGCTGTAGATTATAACAAAATAAAACAGAGAAATCTTGCACTTATTTATACATTTCATTGTTTCCTCTCTGCATTTTGTGCAATTATTTATTATACATTCTACAAATTCATTTTATTACCTTGCCATTAAATAGTTTTTCGACCAAGTAGAAGACCTTAAACTAAATTTGCTGTTGTCATCTTGATCATTCTTATTCAGCATCGCAGACAATGTATAGATGGGGCTCTTTTGCTTAAAAATCTAATTTATTTATTACTACAACAATTAGACATACATCTATTGAAGGCCCATAAATAATGAGCTATTTAATTAATTCTTAATCAGCAATAATCTTAAGCAATTCATTAAAATTAATCAATAAAATAAGATCAAAATCTAAAGAAGAGGCCAAAGAACTTACCAGATATACCATCGTACGTCCACCATTCTTGCCAGTTGTCACAACCAGCTGCAACGAGAAGAAAAATCAATTAACATAACGTTTGCCGAGCAAATGATAAATTTTATCTCATACGTTACGCGACGCTAAGCCGTTCGACACGACGCCCTTGAGCGATTTATAGGTGAGTGCGAATCGCTTTTACCCCCATGACAGCGAGTGTAATAAGGACTCGTTCTGCGTTAGTCATTCATCCCGCTTCAACCGCAGACAGCAATTATTAGTTCGTGGTGGGAATCAAATTGAACATCAACACACAGTTCTCACGTGCTTTGACTGGGAGAACCGGTAGAAATTATGGGGATGCATGGATGGGAATAGAAGACATACGCGATTGTCTTAATGAATTAAAAAGAAAAACAATATTTCAAAGTACCTAACTGAATTTTGATTTAAAAAGCATACAACTGACTTATAAAATTGTTTGTTTCCTCAGATGTTCATTACGATACATTACTATTAAGCAAAATCATTGCCATTCCTATTTATTTATAATGCAATTATTGATGTTACTTCTTTGCTGAAACTTTGGCGGAACACATGAATTAACTTTATAATTTAGTGACAAAAATAGTCGAATTATAGTATTTACTCATAGATTCTTTAAATGAAATCTAAAAGCCCCCATTTCGACGTTTCTTATTTCAAATTTGTAACAACTTATGTTTTAAAACTATTAACGCATTAATTTTGTAACTGCTGCCGTATTGTTTCCTCCACTGTGCCTTATCATACCCTATTGCGTTGAGTTCGTGTGTCATTATATAATCTTTAATTCCCAACAGATTTAACACAAAAATAATAGAGATATAGAGGATATACAAAAAAATGCAGTGCAATGTAAACATTACTAAACTAAACTATACAATTCCCTACAATATATTTAAAGGTAAAGTATAAACATAAATACAAAATGCCATTCCTATAATAAAAGAGAGCGAGCAAGAGATTATGTGGTGCTTGAATGATGAAACGGATCCATATTTGTATTATCGGCATTCCTACACATATGACTTCGCGGAGCTTTAAGTAAAATATTAGTACGTGCTGGTGGTACATAAAAAGTGTCAACAGACCTGCGATCGTACTGAGGCGCTATGAAACGTACTTGATTGACAAAGGAACGACGGTGAATCAATTTCATAATAAATCAATTTGGCATGAAACTTCCCACATAACCATGTTTCTGCGATGAGACAGGGACTCAAGGTTGTACCATAATCAGTACTACGAGGAGGATAGATACCATTATATTGATGTCAAATCTCTTTTGGACTCTTTCATGATGGTGGTATTAAGGATACCAAACGATAGACACATATTCCAATTTGGAGCGAACAAGGGAGTAGTATACTTCAACGCACCATCGAACGCAGGAACGAAACAAAAATCCAAGCGATTTAGAAGTCGAAGAAGAGAGCCACGCCGAGATCCCTGAATTGGCTCACTTTGGGGATGTTGACATTAGACACAGTGTAGTCAAATATGTTCGGATTAGAGGAACGAGTGAAAGTAAGCACAGCACATTTATCGACATTCGATTGAATATTATTAGAAAAGCACCAATCGTTAACTACTCTGATGTTCCTTTTTGTAGATTTAAAGAATCGGAAGTGGAGGTAATACTACTGTAAATCTTAAGATCGTCTGCGTAAGCAAGAACGTTACAGTCTAGAGAAAGCAAAAGATCATTCACGTAAATATTGAAAAGAAGTGGACCTAAATGTGAACCCTGAGGTACCCCACTGGATGCAACAAGTGGGCTTGATGAAAATCCATCGTAAGTGACATAACACGAGCGATTCGAAAGATATGATTGCATTAGAGCAACAACTGCAGGGCAAAACCCAATTGAAGAGAGTTTGGATATTAACATCACATGGTTAATCGTGTCGAAGGCATTGCTAAAATCTGTATAAATTACATCCACCTTAGGCCGGTTATCAAGATTTTCAGTAATATACTGGGTGACCTCAATCAAGTTATTAGTAGTTGAGCCTCCACTAATAAATCCATGCTGGTGAATGAAAAGGTAAGGTTTTGAATGAATGCAGCAAACCAACTCCTAATTGCTTACCTTGTGAGAATTTGAATATTCTGCAAATATTTATTTTTTGCTGAAAACATACGATTAGTTTTATGTTTGCAGTAAGCAATTCTCTTCTGTAATAATAATAATACATGCCTCTCCCCAACAGCACGAACAGCCAATTAAAGGAGGTCTATAATTTGTTTTGAAAGTTTCAAATTGTGCAATGTTAAATATACAATTCTTAGAATACATTTTACATCTCTTATACAGCTTGTATTCCGCAAGGCACTTTTGCCGCCATCGATTGTCCCTATCCGAAATTCGGAAATCATATTAGATATTCAAAAGACGTTCCGGCCTACTAAGCTATTCACATATTTGCGTTCCGCGGGTCCCTTACCAAACCCACATCCCGCAACCGCTTACGGTTTATGCGATCGGTATGCGCCAATTGACCCGAACGCGATAATAAAAATCCCGCATCAAGTCTTTCTTCGTTTCCCGGGTTGTCCGCCAGACAATTCGACGATACGCCTGGAGCCAGACCGTCTGGCGCCGGACCGCGAACACATCTCGATAGAGACGATAGTTTTTGCCGGTTTACTACGCGGATAACGACGCCGAATATTCCGGATGAGAAATGGGAGGAAGACGGCACACCACCATCAAAACAGCGCTGGCGCCGACCAGCGTCTCGCGGTCCCCAGACTACGAAATTTAGTTTGATAGTGTTTGCCAGGACCCAGCGACTTTGCGGCGCTGATGTTGCAAATGGATTACGTCTGTGTCTCCCTGTAGTAGTTTTTCTATATGAAATACGAGGTATGGGAGAGGATCGGCGATAGAGGAAGTTTCTGTTATTGGAAAATTGATGTACCGTGCGAGATCTTTCACAAGATGCACTGAAGCGGAGAATATATTCCATTTATTTCCAAACAATGCGAAATCAAATTAAAACTATACCGAGGGAACAGTCTTAGAGAAACTATATTCTTGAAAATTTATACTTATACTAAATATAAATTCTATTTAAATTACGAACTTCATCCTGCACATAATATGGCAAGTTATGGAAAAAAGTTATGAATATGATATAGATATACATATACTGTTCATTGACTTTAAACAAGCGTTTGATACGCTACAAAGGGAAAGCATAATACACGATCTAGAAGCCATAAAAACACCAACTAAATTAATAAAACTTATAAAAATGACAATGGTGGAACCAACAGCAACAGTTAACATGTGACAAAACATGACTACGAGCTTCTAAGTGAACAGAGGAGTGCGACAAGGGGATGCACTGTCTGCATTGCTATTTATTACCTGCCTAGACCGCGTAATTAATAAGTCCATACAAATAATAGCGTACGCCGACGATCTGGCAATAGTTACAACAAATAGAAAAGACCTACAGAAAACTTTTATTACGATAGAAGGAAAGGCCAAAATAAGAGGTTTGCAAATACCTACACGACAAAGAAAACAAAATATATGTTCTGCAGTAGAAAAAGCAAAACGACAACCACACAAATAAAAATCAAAGAACACAAATTCGAGGAGGTTGATACTTTCAAATATCTAGGTGTGCTAATAAATACATATAGAGGCTATATCAAGGAAAGAATACAGTTAGGGTATAAAGCATTTTGTACTAACAAGCAACTACTTACAGACAAAAGGCTGAGTAAAAACACCATATTAAGAATATACACAACAACCATAAGACCTATAGTAATATATGCGGCAGAAACTTGGACTTTGACACCAAGAGACGAAGTACGGCTGAGGATATTTGAAAGAAAAATTATAAGAACTATCATAGGATAGAAAAAAGGAATTGATAACGAATGGAGACCGCTTATGGATTATGAAATAGAGGAAATTTTAAAATATGAGAACGTAGTTAGATATATAAAGGCACAAAGGATTCGATGGAAGATCAAATGGAAAAAGATATAACAACGATGAGAATTAAAAAGTGGAGAAGCCCAATCACGGATAGGAGAGTGGAGAAAAATTGTAAGCAGGGCAATAACACTACGAGAACTGCGGAAAATGTGGTACAATCCACCACGGTTTGGTACAAAAACATATTTATTTTAGATATATATTTAAGTAAAGTTCATGTACTTAGCCTAAATAAAATACACAAATAATTTTAGGATGTTTTTGTACTTAGTTTAAAAAAACAATTTGCCAGTCGTCACGCACATGCTATTTGAGAGTACCATTGCTCGGTTTCATAGTGACTAGCATGCCGAGTAACGCCATTTTTTTTTGCAATGGAAAGGTTTAAATTGGATGGAATAAGAATAAATCTCGCGGCAGGCGTACATCGTTATTTTCACGTGATATAATAATATGTATGTTTACCTGTGGTACAAGATATTCAAGTTATGGAGCAAACGCTATCCCAACTAGCACAATAGGTACCTGGGAACGTAATTACAACTATTAAAATGACTTTGAAGTATATCGCGACATAACATGGGAACGTAAAAAGAACGTTC